>PVKC010049240.1:0-10757 GCA_004027635.1 Crocidura indochinensis | reverse complement strand
GGTTCAAAATTAACCTATGGTAGTGGTTTGCAGAGTGGTGATCTGACCAGCTGCAAGAGCTTTATCTGAAAATTGTTTAATAAGATGACATTTCAACACCACTAAATCAGAAGTATTAGGACTTGGACATAAGAGACTGCATGACAGAATAATTCTTCCTCTGTGTGACTTTATGTACTATCAACAAATTTTTGAGCTTTGGAAACGTGAGCTTGGCCTGCAGGATGCCAGTGAGAACAAAACCATTAATGAAGAATGAAGAGTAATTCTGACTTTAGAGTATATGCAACTAGCAAAATGAAAATGATTAAAGAAAGAACTATATCTTAAGTGTAGATTTTAACCCTAACATGCCTTTTGAATTAAAGGAAAAGTGTCCGTGGCATTTTTTTTCCCTACAATTACAATGCACTTTGAATTCTCACTGCTGGACTGAAGTGAGAATTTGCATAATCCAGCAATAATTTCTAATTCTTCACTTCTGAAACAAAATACTATTTCTGACTTCTGTCTGTCTGACTTGTAAAACATATGCTTCTCTCTCTAATACATAGTCTACTGTTGTGGCATATTAACCACAAATTGAATGTAGGCCAGAACTTATAAAAGTCTTGTTTCAGAGAACTTTCTTTGAGATAATATATCTATCTTCTGGACAAGTGATTCTACTGTAACTCTTATGTGTTGAGTTATATAATAGGAATGTCAGACACCTAGTTCATATTATTTCAGATCTTCTAGGAATTACTGTTCAGCTTAGTTAATGTTATTTATGCTCATGGATTGAAGCAATAATTGAATAATTAAATATACTGAATAATTAAATATGCTTTAGAGTCACGTCTTAGTATATTAAATCTCATACTAATCTTGGTGTCAAAAATCCTAAACATGAGAGCAGTTAGATTATATAAGTAACATTTGTTAATTGTCCAACTTGTTTTAAAAATGTGGCAGGGCCAGAGCGATAGCGCAGTGGTATGACGTTTACCTTGCATAATTCCCAGCATCCCATATGGCCCTCCAAACTAGGAGTGATTTCTGAGCACAGAGCCAGGAGTAACCTCTGAGCATCACCAGGTATAGCCCCAAAACAAAACAAAGTAATAATACATAATCAGCATCAATTTTATGGACCTCTCTCTGGATCGCATGTATTAGAAGAGACCATTAAAAATGTTTGTGACATTATGCATTTTTACTGGCAACAAATGATAGTTCCTGTTGCTTTACATTTTCACTTGGATTTGGTGTTAGTGTGTTTTATTTTAGCCATTCTGGGTGTGTACTGGAATCCAAGCATTTTTTTTTTTATTTTCAGTTCCCAATGATACATAATGCTGAGCAACTTTTAGATAACTTTTGTCTTCTTATTCAGTGACATATCTAATCAGATATTTAAAACAGATTGTTTGCTATATTACTGCTATTTTGAGTGCTCAAAAAGTAATTTGGATGCCACACCACAGTGTTTTAAATAATACTTGTTTTGCAGAGATTTCCCCCAGTTTTCCCAAACTTTAAACAGTGTTTCTCTTATAGCATTATTTTTTAATGTTAATGGAGTTTTATTTCTTGACCTAATTTATTGAATCAAATTGATCGATACAGTTCTTCATATTGTATCTAAGCTCTCTAGATTTTTCTCCTCTATTTTTCATGTATTATACTATGATATATATGAAACATATATATATATATAAATGGAAAGTGAACATAATTGTAGAGCTAGCTCACTTAATTTTCAAGTATAGAAACTCTCAATAAGTGCTCACATCAACAAATAAAATATTATTAAAAGTTTAGTACTTAGCTGTTAAGTTAGTTAAGCAACTGTTAAAAAGCTAATTATTTAATAAAAACTACATGATATCAGCATTAAGAAAATAAATCAGAACAATCAGTGCTGGCAGGGATATGGGGAGAAAGGAACTCTCATTCACTGGTGAGAATGCCATTTAGTCCAGCCTCTCTGGAAAACTATATGGTATTTTATTTTATTTTCTTTTGCTGTTGATGTTGTTGTTGTTGTTTTTGTGTCATACCTGGAATCGCTCAGGGGTTACTTCTGGCCTTGTGCTTAGAAGTTGCTCCTGGCAGGCTCAGAAGTACATATGGGATGCCAAGATTCGAGCCCAGGATCAGCTGCTTGCAAGGCTCTCTGCCCCCTCCCCTTTTTTGGGAATTATAAAGGTAGACTGAAATTTAATAATATTAAAATTTCATGACCAGTAATTAAAATTAACAAAACATAACAAAATAGTACTCTGAAGATACCACATCTGGCAGCAACTTCTTGAGAAATTAATATTTGTATTTTTAAGCATGTTTTTAAATTGAATCACTGTGACAAGTAAAAATTGTTCTTGTTTGAGTTTCTCTTGTACAATGTCCAACACCCTTCCCTTCACCAGTGCACATTTCCCACCACCAATATCCCAGTTTCCCTTCCATGCCCTCCCTCCTTGCCTGCCTCTATGGCAGACATTTTTCTTCTGTTTTCTTTCTAATTCTGTCTCTGTCTTGGTCTCTCTCAATATTCCACCCTCTTATTTTCCTTTTAGACACTGTGGTTTTATTGCTGGAATATCATAGATATCACTTTACCTCCTTCAGTACTCAATTTTTATTCAGAGTGATCATTTCCAACACTTATTGTCTTCTTTGTGACTCTTCCCATCATGGACTAGTTCTCCTGGCTCTCATTTTTATTATCTTTCGATATATTTACCATCCATTATCATATCTTTTTATCTTTTTATATATTTATATATTTTTATATCCCACAAATGTGTATAATCATCTTATATCTTCTCCCTCAACTTACTTTGTTCAGCATATTTATATTTTCATATCCATATATATAAGCAAATTTTATGACTTCATTTTTCCTAAAAGTTTCATATTATTTCATTTGTAGATATACCACTGTTTCTGTGAATCATAAATCAGTAATAAAATGTAATTTTTAAGATAACAGTTTATTGGTTATAAATAGAGATTTTTTTGGACCACATGATATATGAATTTAAACATGCAATCTGAGGAGCTCTCATTAGAGAGGGACATTCTGTATTTTAGCTAGGAGCATTAATTGTACAGGAAGAGACAGAGCTCTGGGATTTAGTCATATCAATTGCCTGAGTTTAATATTAACCTAACTTTATAATTTTGTATCTGATTTTAGTGACTTTAAAAATGGAATGTGAACTATTAATGTGCCTGAAAACAATTTAAAAAATATCAATTGATATAAACTACAGAATCCTATAATATGCAATAGCAGACAAACATAAAGATAAAAAGATAATAAGTTGAATATCTTATTGATAAAATACTAACCTAATTATTTTTCTTGAGAACAATGCATTTATTATGAAGAGTTTCAAAACAAATTGCTTCTTAGCTTCTTACAAGTTACATTAAAAAATGAATTAAATTAAGACAACATTTTGATGAGACATAATGGAAAGCTTCTCGACAACCAAGATGATAATAGAGGGAAACTGATTTATTTTAGTCAAAGGCCATAAAGAAATGGGAAGCAGAGATTAATTTTAAACAGTTCATTTCTCTTATAGAAATCAGAATAAGCAAAATGAGACAGTATCCCCCCAAAATTCTATTTTCATTTAAGAAACAGACAAAAGTAATGTAGAAATGAAACATTGGTTATGTGAAACACACAAGTCTCACAGAGGACATTCTGGCCACATTTAATTCCACAATATACTTTTAAAGAAAGATGTTTTTATTTTACCCATTTTCATTGTGGTCCCATGATTTATGATGCTATTAATGATATGTTTCATGTATACACCATTTCAACACCATATCCACCACCAGCAGCCTATTTGCTTCCTCCACCAACATCTCAAGGATGCTTTCTTTCTATCCCTCCACCAAACTACCACCAAGGTAAGCTCAGTTCTGTAGACCAACGCTCCAGTTTTATTGTATTTGGTCATTTCTTGCTTCCTAATTTTGTTTCTTCATCTCTGACATGAGGGATAGTTCTGTTTCTGTTACTTTCCTTAAAAGGAAGAAATTTAACATATCTATTTCATTTTCATAAACTGCAGTGTGAAAGAGGTCGTGTACAGCTTTTCTTATTGGTTGTCACTCAATGAAGATGATTTTGATATTATGGAAATGATATTCACAATGCCCTTAACTTATATGGCATTGGCTTTTGTTGGCTATGGAAATATCGCAGCAAACTTCAGAAAACTACTTTCAGAAACAAATTATATCACCCTGGTGACATTTCTAGTTTTATTTGATCTTGAAAAACATTTCATTATGTTTAACTTAGGGAAATGAGATTTTCTTAATTACTATCAGTAGCAGCTATTAGAAACTCAATTACATTTGCAAAATCATCTTTAAAAGCTTTATGATTTTCAGATAAAAATGTCCAGCTCTAACTGTGCCCACTAAAAGTTTCTCTCTGTGCCCATACTTTCAAGAGAAAAAAAAAAGATCCATTGTAAATAGTTCACAATAAATCATGTAGGAAGCTAAGGACTAGTTTAAATAGGATTAGAATGACTAATTTGAATAAATTAGGTATTTAATTAAATAGATTGGAGCACCAAATGTGTCAGTAATATTACCTTCCATTGTGGTTTCTGTAATGTAAAATGATCAGTGGCAGGAAAGTTTTATTACTAGCTGGGGAGTTGAATGCTTCTCAACCATGCCTAATCCTAGTTATTATCTCACTTTAAGTTGTGTATCATCAATGGTACTTTCATGAAAGATTACAGAAGGGGGTCCACATAACCTCTGATTAGTGGGTTTGAAGTGATTCCAATTTTAAATGTTCAGGAGCTTCTTGTTAATATTATTTAACAGCTCTGACAAGCTATAGGAAACTAAAATGGGTCTTGTTCTTGCTCTTAGTCACAATAGATTTAGATGTAGATTCTACAATAGATCAACAATTATTATATAAATAAAATAATTTATATACTGAGGGCTAGAGAAATTATACTTAAGCAATGTTTATACATTATGGTTCTAGTGTATTCATTCATAAGTAGGATATATTTTGTCTGTATAATCTAGAATATATGGTTGTAGCATATATTTAGTAAAGGCGAATGAATGCGATTTATCCAACTGGTCTGAAGTCAGATGCTGCTATTTGCTTCATGACTGCAGCCAGAACAATATTTGTGTATCCACTTGGTGGCAAATTTGAATTAGGGCAAAGAGGTGCTATCTTAAACTAAGGAATTAGAAGCAGCATGTGAGAACTTTCACGTTAATTCATTGAATTACATCATTATAATGCAAAACCCATCTGGGTTGGCAAAAAAAATCAACTGCTACTAATAGGAATTACCAATATTTTCACTGTTATTTATAAGATACAATTAATTTCAAATATTTTAAAACCACTGTTCCTTGAATTCTTTTTTACAAATGAACGTGAAGATAAACGTGTACCTTATTTAAGTGGTCTGTGTTTGAAGGTCTTATTTTTTTTCTGTGTATTGTTTTGATAAGTTCTTGTTGTTTTTTTTTCCAGCTGGTATTCCTTTTCCCACACTATTACAGTCTTATCAATTGAACATAGGACATACGGTGTAGAAATTTACAGGGATTTATATTGGAGAAAGACATTTATATGAAGTGTGTATCATTGGCATCTCACTAAATATATTGCTTGCAACCCTACTCGATGTTGAATTAAAAGAGTAAATCATAGGATGAACAAATTATTGGAAATTGAATGTTTACTCTGTCAAAATAACTTAACAGATTACAGTGTGTACAAGTCCCATATAAAATTGTGCATTGGGTTCTAAATATAAAACAAACTTATTGTTTTTTGTTGTTGCTGTTTGGGTTTTTCATTTGTTTGTTTTTTGGGTCACACCCAACATTGCACAGGGGTTACTCTTGGCTCTGTGCTCAGAAATCCTCACTCCTGGCAGGCACCAGGGACCATAGGTGATGCCTGAATTCAAACCAGTCTGTCATGCATAGATCAGCTGTGTGCAAGGCAAATGCCTTACCACTGTGCTATCTCTCTGGCCCCTTATTCTTTTTTAAAAAATAATAATTCCATTTAGTATCATACTAGATCAGTAGTTTTAATAAAATTAAGCCTATCATTCTTTACATTTTGTTCCACCATTTTATCTTACCTGCTACTATTCTGTATTATCTTTGACACAAGAGAAAGTATAAAAATAAACAGGAGTTGTATGCTTGCAGTAGTTTGAAAAAGTAATAAAGGGCAAAGTCTTATTAATTGTTATTCCCAGAAACCTTACAATTCAATAGCTGTCTAATTTAATAAAGTCTTGTTACAGTGGAATGATCCAGCTATAAGAAACTTGTAAAAATTGTATTAAGCACTGGAGTCAATGCAATGTTTTTTAATTCTTGGGGGTAGTAGTTTTTCATGCTGTCTACTCACAGGAATGCTGCAATATTCTTCAGAGTTGTTTGTCAATGCCTAGCTCTATTTTTGTTAGAAAGTATCGATTACAGAGTGAAAAACATTTAGCTTAACAACAATCAATGGGTAACAGACAAAAGAACGTTTGAAGTTTGAAGTCTTTAAAATATGAACTAAACATACAATTCAAGGAGTTAAATTTCTGGTAAAAAAAAAAAAAGGCATGACCCAAGGGCTACACAAATTCTAGACTGGAAACTTGATTTCTAAGCCAACTCAGCTGTCGTGAGGTAAGAGACTGGAATATTTGCTCTGCGGGAAAGTTCATTTATTTGGTACATCTTGTAAAGAAACCATTTTTTGCACTCCACTTTTATAAAAAGAGGCAAGGAGAAAATAAAATTTTGTTGCTGCAACCTGTTAGCTACACTAGTGCTTCTTAACATTTTTTTTAGACTGTACTCCTGCCTCCTGCTGATCTAGTTTCTTTCTTTCAGAACCCCTACTAGTTCACTTCTATTTTTGTGCCATGGCTTCCTATGAGGAAAATTTTTCTGTTATGCTGCCTTAGAGAAGCTGGGAAACTCACAGGAAGCCACATAGCTGCATTTGGGGGGTGGGGAGGCATACCTGGTGACACTCAGGTGTTACTCCTTGCTATGTGCTCAAAAATCGCTCCTGGCTTGGGAGACCATATGGGACTCTGGGGAATCGAACCACAGTCCGTCCTAGGCGAGTGTGGGCAAGGCAGAAGAAGCCTTACGGCTTGCGCCACCGCTCAGGCCTTCTATAGCTGCATATTTTTTTAAAACTTTTATCCACATGCACATTCACGGGTTCTAATACTATTCATTAATGTCTTTCATTTTAATGAGTGTTTAGAGTTAGATTTTTATTTCAAAGTTCTAGAAGTGAAATAGAATTTCATTGCAGTACCTGAGGATATATGACAGAAATATTAAAAAAATGGCACTTCTCTCAAAAATAAACCTACTGGTTTTTAGAATAAATACATGCAAGGTTTTCATCTACAGGCTGGAGACACTTTCTTTCACTCAGCTCACCTGAGTGTGATCCCTAGATCCCCATTAAGTAACCCCTAATCACTGGGAATTATCCCTGAGCACAGAGCAAGGAGTTGGTCTTAAGCATAGTTAGGTATGGACCAAACATCTCCTTCAAATTATTTATCTGTATGACTAATCACTTACCTGAGTACATTTTATAACTATTCACTTTTTTCTAACTCTAATATTAATTTGCTTTAAAGTAGGGTCATTACAATTATAGTTTAATAAAATAATTAAAATATTTTCTAACCTCAGAAAGTTGCTTAAGACAATTTTGTCTCCAGTGGGAGGCAATATCTATGCTTAAACAATGATTAGAACAGACATGGGCTAATGACGTGACACTAAATAGTACGATATACTTTTATATATAATATACAATTGATCTCTTAGCACCAAAATGTGATTACAGATTTATTTTAAATATTTTTCTAGAACATTGATAAGCATATATAACATCATTTTCAGAATTGTTAATATAATTTTATCCTTTATGGAAAAAGTAAACTAAATATATTTTTTGTAGACAGGGCTATCATTTTATTAAATTTGGGTCAAAATGCATCAACTTATGTCTTCAACAAGAAGACATAACCCCAAACCAAATTGGTTTCTGGAAAAAAGGAATTTTTATAGTGAATAAATACTCCATTCTAAAATAATTAATGAATATAATTGGGGCCCGGGAGATAGCATGGAGGTAAGGCATTTGTCTTTCATGCAAAAGGTCATCGGTTCGAATCCCGGTGCCCCATATGGTCCCCCGTGCCTGCCAGGAGCAATTTCTGAGCATGGAGCCAGGAGTAACCCCTGAGCACTGCCGGGTGTGACCCAAAAACCAAAAAAAAAAAAAAATGAATATAATTGATTCATTTTAAGATGGCAACTGACAATATGGTTAAGAAGACACCACTATGGCTAACTTGGTTCACTCGGCTATTTTTGTAAATAGTTCATTGAAGCAAGTCCACTTCACTTCCACAAACACATTGTAGTTTCCTACTTTTCTGATATAAGGGCAAACACTAGTTGTAACGAAGAGTATATAGTCCATAAATACTAAAATAATGAACTAGTTCTGTAAGAAACCATTTGCCAACCCTTCTTTATGCAATGTAGTTTTACCATTGGCTGTTCAAATTGTGATTATAATGGTTATGTTATTATAATATTCCTAAAAGAAAAGACCTCTGTTTTCAATACTGCCTCTTCAATCCTTTTGTATCCCACAATCAAAAACTGATCCTGGAAAAAGAGTATTTTTATGATATCTGTTGTTTCTTTGATTATGGTGGAAGTTTACTAGACCATAAAAAAATAACACTTAGGTACTTTCTAGGCAAGGCAGCTAGACATTTGTCCTGGCATAAGATGCCAAACTTAAACTCTATACTGTTTTACTTCTGTAGCCTTAACTTCTTAGTTAAAAAAATTTGCTTCAAAAGATATCAAGATTTTCTGTCTGGATTTAGTAGTGGGTACTACACAATAAATGCTTAGAACACATAATCAGGATTCTTCACTAACATAGTTTTTGTGTGTGTTTTAGAAATATTCCTTTAAAAAATCCATTCTGAAATTAATTTGAAAACTTCTCCATGCCTGGGCACATGTCATTAAAATTTGGATGCATATTTCCTAGTTTTACACATCTCTTTGATATTCCCAGTGTTTATGGGTCACACTTAATGTCAGGGAACACGATCTTGTTGACTAGATAGGTGATTTTGACATGAAAAGTAAAGTAAAACAAAGCCAGTGACTCATAGCAATTGTGCAGTTATGTTGTTAGTTATTGCTTATAAGTAATATATAGTTTTCTGAACTTCATGTAACTAATTTCTTTTATTCGAAGAGGTGAAAGCTCCTGGTCAGGCATTTTATTGTAATAATGATAAAACCATGTAATGACCTATGTGTTTTGCTTCACCCTAGTAATTGTAAAGTTCACTAATGTTTTTGTTTGTTTTTTTTTGGCCACACCTGGCAGCACTCAGGGGTTACTCCTGTCTCTGTACTTGGGAATCACAAATGCCAGTGCTCAGGGGACTATATAGGATGCTAGGATTCTAACCTGGGTCAGCTATGCAAGGCAAACACTCTTATTATTATGCTATCATTCTGTCCCTGGTATTGTGTGTGTGTGTGTGAAAGTGGCTACATGTTGAATTTCATCCTTTAGCTAAAGATTCTAGGAGTCCTAAAAAGTATTTTTAAAGCATGTCTATGTACACCACCCTTCACTAGTGCACAATTCTCATTTTTCTCCATCAATGTTCATAGACCCCTGCCTTCCTCTTGGAAAAACATTTTAACCTGCCCCCCCCCCACACACACACAGATTCTCTCTGATCTGAGAGATCTTTCTCACACACACAAATGCACACACACTCACACATTCTAATTTCTCCCTTTTTAACATAGTGGTTCGCCATTGTTAATGCAAGGGTACCATGCATACCATGTTTTATGAATGAAATTAAAGCATGAATAATTTTGTAACAATGGTGCTTAAAGTAATTATTTAAAAAAAGTTATACTTCAAACAGAAAATATACTTATGGAGTAATATGCTAATATTTTCTGCTGTAAAAATGGACTATTTCATAACATTTAAGAACTAGTAAAAAATCTCTTTTTAACATTGTTTTACTTAAAGCAAGAAAACATTTTTCCTGATAGGGTTTTACATATACTTAAAAATATAAAATGCTGTATTATCATCTTAATTACTTTTCAGCTTAATATAATTTTTTAAATTTATTTTTTAAGTTAACATCTTTATTTAAGCATCATGATTACAAACATGTTTGTAGTTGGGTTACAGTTATAAATTCATATAGATTTTTATATTGAGTTTATATATAAGATTTTGATTTCAAAAGACTATATTGATAAATATAAATAAAATGTTGAATTATAAATCCAAATATCCAAATGCAAATTTCTTCCCAGCACTTGAAAATTTGTTCTGCTTTCAACTACTTTGAAAGGAAGCATTCTAATAACGCTTTCTGGTTCCTATGTATTCATAAAGATAGTGTGGGATGTATCTATCACCCTGATGGTTAACACAATTTTGGTCTTCTACTAGATACTGCTATTTAAACTGCTCTTTTAATGAATAAACACTTTCCTTTTTCTTTGATAATAGAACTTAAAGAGGGGAGAGATAGTAATGTGTACCTGTAGAAACAGATGAACAACTAGGCTATGTTTAATCTAATCTAAGACCTTGAGCAGAGACCAGTTCAGAATGACAGAGCACTAAA
>PVKC010049239.1:0-10766 GCA_004027635.1 Crocidura indochinensis | reverse complement strand
TTCTAATATATCAACTACCTCATATTGTACCCATTTTGTGTCTGTGATGAGAAAACTTATGGGGCCCGGGAGATAGCATGGAGGTAAGGCGTTTGCCTTTCATGCAAAAGGTCATTGGTTCGAATCCCCGTGCCCCATATGGTCCCCCGTGCCTGCCAGGAGCAATTTCTGAGCATGGAGCCAGGAGTAACCCCTGAGCACTGCCGGGTGTGACCCAAAAAAAAATTATTCTTTATTTTTTAAAAATAAAAAAAAAAGAGAAAACTTAAGACGTGCTCTCCTAGTAAATGTCAAGTATAGTATACCATATTATTAATTTTATGGACTCTATTAGATATCAGAGCCCCAGAATTTACCCTTACTGCATAGCTGACATTTTAATACACTTTGACTAGTATCTCTAAATTTTCTTCTCTTTCTGACATCCAAAATTATACTTTCAGCTATTTTGGGTCTCGCTTTTATTAGATTTCATACATAAATGAGACCATTTGTCTTTTAATGACTGCTTTATTTCACTGGGTATATTGTTCACTGGGCATAATGTCCTCCAGTTCTATCTGTATTAATGCAAATGAAACAATTTACTTCTTTTCAAATAGTGAATAATATTCCATTGTGTGTATATTTGCTTTACCTATCTATCATTGGACACTTAGTTCTTTTCCATATTTTGGCTCATGTGAATAATTCTTTCGTGTTTTTTTTTCTTTGGTTTGTGTTCAGACTCAGCGGAGCTCAGGTGTTACTCTTAGCTCTGCACTCAGAAATCACTCCTGGAAGGCTCAAGGGACCATATGGGAGTGAACCTGGGTTCGTCTTGGGTCAGCTGTGTGCAAGGCAAACACCCTAATGTTGTGCTATCACTCTGGTCTTGTTGTGAATAATTCTGAAATGAAAATGGTAGTGTACAAATTTCTTCAAGATAATGAGACAAATCTAGTATTTTTATTTATTTATTTTTAAATTTTTATTTAAGCACATGATTACAAGCATGTTTGTAGTTGGGTTTCAGTCATAAACAGAATACCCCTTCACCAATGCAAAATTCCCACCACAATCGCCCCCCCTGCTCTCCCACTCATGCCTGTATATGTAACAGGCATTCTACTTCTCTCATTCTTTAACAATATCATGCTAGTTGTTAGTGTAGTTATTTTCTAACAGCATTCACCACTCTTTGTGATGAGCTTCAAATTGTGAGTCAGTCCCTCCTGCCATTCCAGCCTTAACTCTTTTGTCTCTGGGCCTTATTACAGTACTGTCTTAAACTTTTAAATCCATGTATAGGAAAATCTTATGACTTTATCTCTCCTGATGGCTGCATAATATTCCATTGTGTATATGTACCAAGGTTTCTCTAGCCATTCATCTGTTGAAGGGCATCTTGGTTGCTTCCAGAGTCTGGCTTTTGTAAATAGTGCTGCAATGAATACAGGTGTGAAGAAGCGATTGTTGAATTGTATCTTGGTGTTCCTAGGGTGTATTCCTAGGAGTGGTATAGCTAGATCATATGGGAGCTCAATTTACAGGTTTTTTGAGGAATCTCCATATCGCTTTCCATAAAGGTTGAACTAGACAGCATTCTCACCAGCAGTGAATAAGAGTTCCTTACTGTCCACATTCCTGCCAGCACTGATTGTTTTGTTCTTTGCAATGTGTGCCAGTCTCTGTGGTGTGACATGGTACTTTATTGTTGTTTTGATTTGCATCTCCATGATGTTTAGTGATGTTGGTGTATTTTTTCCAGTGCCTTTGGCCATTTGCATTTCTTCTTTGAGAAAGTGTCTGTTCATTTCTTCCCCCTCCATTTTTGATGGGGCTATATGTTTTTTCTTATTAAGGTCTATTAGTACATTGTATATTTTCGATATTAGCCCCTTGCCTGATGGTTACTGGGCGAATAGTTTCTCCCATTCTGTAGGTGGCTTTTATATCTTAGGTACTATTTTATTTGAGGTGCAGAAGCTTCTCAGCTTAACCTAGTTCCATCTGTTTATCTCTGCTTCCACTTGTTTGGAGAATGCTGTTATGAATAGCAAAAGCAATCCTTGGGAAAAGGAATATGGGAAGTATTAGTTTCCCATTTTAAACGGTTTTAAAAAGCAATAGTTATCAAAAGAGTATGGTACTGGAATAAAGACAGATTCTCAGATCAGTGGAAATAGACTTAAGTATTCAGAGAATGTTCCCCAAACATACAAGCAACTTATCTTTGATAAAGGGGCAAGAAATCCAAAATGGAGCAAGGAAATCCTATTCAACAAGTGATGTTGGCAAAACTGGTTTGCCACTTGCAGAAAATAGAACACAGACCCCCATCTAACACCATGAACAAAGATCAAATCCAAATGGATTAAAGAGCTTAATATCAGTCCTGAAGCCATAAGGATAAAAACTGAAACCATGGGTAAAACACTATATGACATTGAGACTAAAGAAATGTCGTATTTTTACAGGTGATTGTGTCTCTTATTTTAACTTTCTATTAAGGGGCTATTATTTAAAAATTATTCATAGTTGATTTCAGGCATGGTGGTCCAACATCAACCTAATTAAAGTGTTTCTCTCTTATTTCTGCTTTTCTCCTCCTCCAATCAGTTTATTTCTTTCTCCTCATTATATTCTGGATTCTTCCATGTTCTAGAAAAAACCCATTTGCCTCCCAATTCTTACCACAGGCTGTGTTCTTCACACTGACTGCATAGAAAGAGGAGGTAAAATAAGTGCACCCCATATACACCTCAACCCAGACCCTTGCCTGGTTTGTATTGGGAATTTGGGGACAAAAAAAAAAAAGAAAAAAAAAGAAAACCCCATTTAACTAACTGCATTCCTTTATACAGTTTTTCTAAATACCATATATAAGTGATTCTGTATTTATTCCTCTTCTGGCTTACTTCATTTAACACAGTATCTTCTAGTTCCATCATGTTGCAGAGAATTGAATGCTTGCATAATTCCTTAGAGCTATGTAGTATTCTCTTGTACATATGTACCACATCATGATACACTCATTTATTGTTGGACATCTATGTCGATTCCAACTTTTAGCTATTGTACTGACTTCTTCCTTAAATAACGGTGTGAATGAATGTCTACCTCTAAAACCATAAATTGAAACTGCTTGTAAAATTTGAAATCACATACGCATGTGATAGTGTTGAGAATTTTACCGAGATATTTTGGTTTAATTTTCATACTTATAATCACTTAGAATCTCATTTTTGAGTTAAAATGCCCCAATCAGGGAAATATTGCTGTTTGAAATTTTATTTTAGGCACCATGGTTTACAATATTGTTAAAGATTGGGTTTTATGGATAACACACTCCCTTACCATACCTTCCACAAGAGCATGGATTTTTCTTCGTCTTTGTCCCAGGGTCTCTCCTCATCATATTCCTTCTCCCCATTTCACATTTGACAAACTTCCTTCTAAAGACCAGATCTGTTTTTTTCTTTTTTTTGCCCTTGGGTAAAATAAAGAAGCATATACCTCCTATGCTCTTTATATCCACATATGAGAGAGATAATTCGATGTTTGTCCTTCTAGCTATGAATCACTTTACTCAGCATGATGTTATCATGTACATACATGTAGCTGCAATTGCACTATTTCATAATTTTAGCTGTTATTGTAGCCCAGTTTGTGTATGTACTTTTTGTATTGTTTTTTTGTTTGTTTGTTTTGTATTTTACAAGTTTCTTCATCCAATGGCCTTTTCTGGATCTTTCCTGATTTTTTTCTATTCAAACAATGCTGCAACAAAATATGAGTGCACATATCTCTTATAAATAGATTTTTTGGACTCTTGGGGTATTTGCCAATAAATGGAATTTCTGAATTATATGGGAGCTGGATTGTTATGTTTTTTTTGTTTTGTTTTGTTTTTGGGCCACACCTGGTGACGCTCAGGGGTTACTCCTGGCTATGCGCTCAGAAGTTGCTCCTGGCTTGGGGGACCATATGGGAAACCGGGGGATTGAACCACAGTCTGTCCTAGGCTAGCGCAGGCAAGGCAGGCACCTTACCTCCAGTGCCACCGCCCGGCCCCTGGATTGTTAGTTTTTAACGATGTGTCCACATTGTTTTCCAAACACATAAGATCAGTTGACAATTCTACCGTTAGTGATTAAGGGCCCTTTTGAGGAGAATGTTGTCTACTTTAGTTCTTAACTGTGATTTATGGGGGGGGGGGAAACTACCTAGTTTGTTCTGCATTACTTTATATTTCTGAAAGAACTTTGTTATTTATCATATACCACATTTTAGACTCAGGAATAAAATAACATTATGGATCTTTCTCTCATACTGTCTTATGATAATATATTAGCCCAAGATTAGACTGCAATTATATTAAGGATCTCTATGATCTTTTGAAGAATTGTTCCATTTTTAAAAAGTAGTCAAAGCCTTTTAAATCTATGAGATGCTAAAATTATGATTGATTCTTAGCTTTTAAAAAATCTCCAATCTTTTTTCTCATTTTGAACTGGAAAAACATATTGACTTTTTTGTTGGAGAAGTAGGAAAATTCATATTTATTTAGCTGGAGAGGGAAGATTATGAATTTGAAACTTCAAAGCCATTTCTTAGGCAAAGGTTAATAGGATTTTAAAGCCCTAAGGCATCTTTAGATTGCTTTGTGGTGAGCTTAAAAAGAAGAAAACTAAAGTAAAACCTCTGAGTTGGAGATCCTACTTTCTACTTCTTAGACATGTGACCCAATTCTAATTATAGAAATTCTCTAAACAGTATTTTTTCATCTGTGGAAGGGAGAGAATGCTTAATCTATTAATCAAATTGCTTTATTTTAAGGATCAAATGGCATTATATAAAAGGTATATTGATAATAGTAAACTGCTGCTTAAAATTGCAAGTGTTTTTTTTTTTGAAGTAAAAAACAAATCGCTATTCATAACTGTGTTTTTCAAACTTCTCTTTTTGGGGAGTTGGGTTTTGGGCCTCATCTGGTAGTGCTTAAGGCTTACTCTTGATTCTGCACTCAGAAGTTACTCCTGTCAGGCTTGGGGGACCTTATGGGTTGTCAGGGATTGAACCCAGATCAGCTGTGTGCAAGGCAAACCCTCTACCTACTGTGCTGTCTCACTGGCTCCTCTCAGACTTTTTGGTCTGTGCCCTCCTCTCTTGTTTTATTTCACTGATCACTATATCCTATCAGTTCACCAGCTAGTATGCTCCCCATTTACATGATTTTCACCTGTGGATTCCCTTGAAATATTCTAGGGGATCATAGCTTATGTCACTTATCATAAAGACATGAGCTTCTTTCTTAATAATGTCTTAATCGCCATAATGCCATGCCTCTGGATGAAAAGAAATGTTTTTTTTACGTTTTATTTTTTTTATTTTTGAGCCCCACTTGGTGGCACTCAGGTTAATTCTGCTTCTGCACTTAGAAATCACTCCTGTCAGATGCTGGGGACCATATGGGATGCCAGAGATTGAACCCACATTGGCTGTGTGCAAGGAAAATGCTCTGCTGTGCTATCAATTTGGCCTCGTACTTATTTTTCTGGCATTACTGGTAGGATAAACTGTAAAAATGTGTTCTGGTTTTGGCGAGTCATGCTATGGTAAAACAAAAACAAATACACTTCCAGATATAAGAAATTGGAAGCAAACATAAACAAGTAAGGCTACATTAAATAAAGAAGCTTCTGGATCTCAAAAGAAATGAACATCAGAATACAAAGACAGCCCACACACTGAGAGATATTTTTATACCACTCATCCAATAAAGTGTTAATATCAAAGATAAAGCACTGATAGAACTTTACAAGAAAATTCCAGTCCTATCAAAAATCAGAGGACATACAGAAACTTCTTCTAAGAAAAAATACAAATAGTACATGAAAAAATATTCTGTAATTTAGTAAAGAGGGATTTCTAGATCACATTTGATTCCAGAGTCCAGGGAGAAGAAAAACAGAGAAGAAAATAAATAAAGCAGAAGGGAGAACAAATATAAAGAAGGGAAGAATGGGGGAAGAAGGGTCTAGGTGTCAGTCATATTAGGGAGGTAAGAGAGTGGTATATCTATACATTCAAAGAAGAGACTCAGAACTACTGAAAATGCAAGACTTATGCTGAAATCGTGAAACTTTAATGTGTGCCAACATGGCAAGTATGGCAATGGGGAGGTCAATTGTGGAGTTTAGTTGACGAATTATGGGAGCATTCATTGCTAGAGGGATTTGACACTGGTGGTTACATTGGTGTTGAAATATTCTATGCCTAAAAATCAGTTATACACAACTTTGAAAACAAAGCTTCATTAATTAAATACATTGATTTAAAGTTTCTCTATCTTATACTTAGCATATTTTCTTGGCTTAGAGCTGCTTTTACCATAACTTTGAAGAATTCTTCATCTACAGGCTTTTTTTTTCTTTTCATTAATTTGGACCTAAGCTTGGCCTCTGAAATGACTCTTTAAGTTTTTAGTTAAGTAAATTATAAATAATTATTTCTTTGACAAATGAACTGATGTGTTTCTTTTGTCATTTCTTCTACAATGTATCAAAAATAGTCGGAGGGTGACTGGCTACTTGAGTCTAAGGTTAGTTGAAACAAAACAGTTCCAGTTCTCTTCCAGACTTCCTAATTAAAAATGAGCTGAGCGATTTGTTCTTATTAGATCCATTTAGATTTATTAAGGGAAAAGTTTCAGGACAAATAAATAAAATATTCATATTTAAGATAAATTAATGGCAACATATGTAAACAGATGTAGGAAACAAGAGGAAATCAAATTAAGAAAAGGGAGAATCCTTGTTAAGCTAGAGGAAAGTGAGGGAGAAAACAGAATGGAAGTAAGACAGTACTTCATATTTGCAAATATGAATGATGCAGAATCAAGCATAAAGAATGTGGTAAAACATGCTTTAAAAGTTATAGAAAGAACAACCTTTTATTCTGAAATATGTATATTACCATGGGTGTATTTTCACTAGTAAGGGGAAAACTTGGCATGCAAATGATAGTACCTACTTATGAATGAGGAAAGTGGAAAAGCCTGTCCAGAGTACTGGTCGGAGTGGGGTGGAGAGGAGGAAGATTTGGGACATTGTTGGTGGGAATGTTGCACTGGTGAAGAGGAGTGTTCTTTACATGACTGAAACCTAACTACAATCATATTTATAATCAAGGTGTTTAAATAAAGATATTAAATAAAACAAAGAAATATTGAATTTTTTATTATTGATGTATCATTAGTGTTATACGTCTGTTTACATTTTAGGGAGTATAATATCACACACTTTAAAATGGATATTACTACATTATGCTACCACCATTAATGTAGACTACCTCACACTTTAAACACTTTCTATATTCCTAGTAACAACATTTTTAATGGATGTTTGATCTCATTTCTTTTTCATCTCACATATTTGAGCATCTGGTCATTATCTTTCTCTTTTTGACTGACTTCATTTAGCCAACCCTCCAGTTTTATCCACATTGTAACAAATAATAAGATATGGTCTTACCTTATGGTCAAACTATGTGTATGTTTTCACACATATGCATATCAATGCATATTTATACACAATATATATTGCATATACCACATTTCCTTATCCACACATCTGTTTATTTTCATTATCTTGGCTATTATAAATAACACAACAATGAATAAAGGTGTGCATATATCTTTTGAATTTAGTGTTTTACTTCCTTTGGATACTTAGAGAATTGTTGGATCATATGGCACATCTATTTTTAATGTCTTGAGGAATCTCCTTACAGTTTTGCATGGAGGATGAGATGATTTAAATCACTGTTAACAGTATACAATGGTTCCATTTTTTTGCACTCCAACAAACACTTATTGTCTCTGGCCTTGTTCTGTCACTCATTATGATGGATAACTCATCGTTTAATTTGAATTTTTCCTTATAATAAGTCCTAATGAGTATTCTTGATATGGCTATCGGCCATCTCTATGCTTTTATGTTTGTGGTCTCCCTGATTTTTCTTTGCTTTTGGCCACACTTGGTGATGCTCAGGCATTACTCCTGGCTATGCTTTCAGAAATCGCTCCTGACTTGGGGGACCATATGGGACATGGGGAATTGAACCAAGGTCCATCCTGGGTCAGCCCCGTGCAAGGAAAACACCCTATTGCTGATTTTTTATGGTATTGTTCTGGCAAGATTTTTACAACTGATTACCACATGTTGATATACTATGATTCATTAAAACCCCATAATTATTCCAATTTCCCTAGTTTTTACTTTTATCTAATGTTTTTGTTTCAAGATTCTATGATAGCACACTACATTTAGTCACATTTTCCTGATTTCTGTTTGAGTCCGATGGGCTGTTCTTGTTTTGATTACCTCAACTAGCTTAAGAATAATGGTCAGGCATTTTGTAGAATGCCCATCATTGATGTGTCTGTTGTTTTTCTTATTGACAGACTGATGTTGTGGGTTTTTGTAGAAGAGCACAGAATACAATTCTTTTTTTTTCCATTGTAAAGTTACTCTTTCTCCTTTCTATTCTATTTGGCATATTTTGAAATAAGTCACAGTGTAACACATATAACGAGGAGCAAATATTTAACTTAAGCACTATACAAAGAATAGTATGATTGATAAACATTGAAATAGTTTAGGTCATTAAGATCAGTCTTGCATTTGGCATGCTCATTTGAACATAAACTTAGAGATATATGTTTTTAACTTAACATCTTTGTAGGTAAATAGAGAGGCAGTATTTCTTAGAGTGGGATTCTCTACTAATACTACCTTTTAGACAATAATAACTGGTCAGAATTAGAGGCTCTGAAAAATTTATTCTTCTACTGTTACCAATTTTGGGTGTGTATTTAGCATCCTGTCTTCATTTGCATCATGTTTGGAGAGCAATTCTTACACTTAAGATATCAACATTTTGTCAGGACTTGATTTCAGAACTCCAACTCCAAAGTTTACAATTCCATCAATCTGGGATGGAAATTATGAATTTACATTTTCACTGAGTCCTTGGGTGATTCTAAGGCTTGTATAGTTGACCTCATTCTAAGAATCACCTGGTTATCTGAGAGCTGTTAGGTGAAGGCTTGGCCTAAGAATATTGCTGTTTCTTTCCTCATCTCAGCACTGAAGCAGGAAGCAGCAGCAAAGAATTACTGGGGATAGGATATAGGGAGTCAACATACCATGATATTTTAATTATCTATTAAGTCACTGTCACAGAATTATGGTTTATTGTTAGGTCTTTATGTTTATCTAGCACTTTTACAAGAAACAAATCTTTGACATCTATACTCTTCAGGTTTTTCATGAGTGTTTTGTTTAACACAATTTTCTCTGCAGACTTCCCAATTTGAGCTTCTGTCTCCTCTGAAAAACTTTTGTGTTCACTAAGTATGATCTTTCCCTTTCTTTTATTTTTTTGCAAGGCTCATTGTTTCTTTTTATTTTTTATTCTTTGAAAAAACAATATTTTATCATGACGAAAAGCCCAACACCTTCAGAGAACCCATTCCCAGTTTGTCCTGTAAGGCATCCATCATTTGGACAGGGTCATGATTTCGGCAGGAATCCAAGATTGACCTCCTGCCCCAACAGATCACCTTCAAGCTCCTCAGTGAAAGACACCCTCTGAGTCCCCGTCTCATGCCTCAGTAAAGAACTACAACCAGTAAGCCTGCTGACTCATGCTGGATGACCCCTCTCACCCCCACCAAATCATGGACTGTTGCACGATACAGGAATCAACCTCAGCAAAACTCCCAACTCAAAGACACTATATGGTCTCGTAATGGAGCAAAGCATCTCTCAAACTCAATTTCAAGGCCTGTGAATTGAAAAGTACCTTGGCTTTTACTCCCTACAAGAATATATCAAAAGACCTAATTGGGAGTCTTATATTGCCTATGGAAGCTCAATACCTGTATAACAGTGCATCTTAAGATATGTATTCCTAAATATACAGGTAGCATCCTGCACCACTTGTTTTATTCGAATGCCTTTTCTTTTTAACTCAGTTTTATTTATTCGTTCTATTTTAATATATACATTTTTCTATCCTTACCATTTTTGGTGCTGCTCGGTACAAAAAGCCTTGAGTGGGATTAAAGCTCGGAAGAAAACCAGATGACAGAGACTGTGTGTGCAGTCTGTCATCCTTACTCAGAATAACACCAGCAAAACAGTATGACACCATATGTTTTTGTATGGGCACAGTAAAAAAATGGGAAACCATAGACACACAAACAAGATCTTATCTTCTAGGGATAAGAACTCACTTTTTATAGCAGAAGGGTGCCTCCCATCCTGAACATGTGTCATGTGGATACAACCAGTCCCCAGGAGATTGGACAGTGTTAGTCCAATCGCAAACCACAGATCCCTGACGTAGAAATGATACAGCTCAGGGCAACACCACCAGGAACTTAGCTCCATTGGGAGATTTATAGCACTGCTCTGGCACCAACTTGTGCCAGTTTGAATATAACAATGAGGAAAGGAAAACTTGATCTAAGACCAGGCGGTCCTATAACAGCACCTAACACTAAATGGAAATCAGAAGCGATATCGTCCTTTGAACTGTGAAAAATAAGAACACCAACAACAGAAATCTGACTTGGACAACCATTACTGAACTTTGGGATTAATAAGGAAAACCCTACCCTAGGCTGTAGCCCAGGACACATAAAAGACAACAACAACTACTACAAGATATCTTATTGCAGAGCTCCAACTTGGACAACAGAGACTGAGCACAAC
>PVKC010049238.1:0-10776 GCA_004027635.1 Crocidura indochinensis | reverse complement strand
TTTTTTTTTTTGGTTTTTGGGTCACACCCGGCAGCTCTCAGGGGTTACTCCTGGCTCCATGCTCAGAAATTGCTCCTGGCAGGCACGGGGGACCATATGGGGCACCGGGATTCGAACCGATGACCTTTTGCATGAAAGGCAAACGACTTACCTCCATGCTATCTCCCGGGCCCCCGAACTTAACTTTTTTTATATTTTTTGGCTGACCTTTATGTTGCTGATTCACAGCACTATAATATAATACAATATGATAGTAATTAATTAAACAGCAAGATTTTATAAGTTAGGGGCCGGGCGGTGGCACTGAAGGTAAGGTGCCTGCCTTACCACGCTAGCCTTGGACGGACAGTAGTTCGATCCCCCGTGCCCCATATGGTCCCCCAGGTCAGGGGCGACTTCTGAGTGCATAGCCAGGAGTAACCCCTGAGCGTCACTGGGTGTGGCCCAAAAACAACAAAAAAAAGATTTTATAAGTTAATAAACAAAATTTTAAAAAATATTCAAAGGATATATTGCAGAGAGAAGAAAATATGTTCTTGAATACATTGCTGAGCACAAAAACTAATCAACTCTGGAGACTGAATGGACTTCTTGTTAGATAAAGACTTTTCTTAGAGTATCAGAAGTATATCTTAATTATAAGTCATCTTAATACTGAATTGGAATGAGTAATTTTACTGGTTAAGTCCAAATCTAAGTTCAATTTGACTTTGTATAATTTTGAAGAGAACACAACAGTGTTTTGTTTGTATTTGTTTTAAGACAGTACCAGGCAGTACTGAAGGCTACTTCTTGTTCTATTTCAGGGACTGCTCCTGTTGGTGTTAGTTTGACTCTATGAGATGCTTTGGGTCAATTAGGGTGGGCTGTGTATAAGGCATGTGCCCTACATGCTGTACTACTTCTTCAGCTCCCAATAAAGAAAATTTGATACTGTGAACATGTAGAAAATTACCTTTAGTCTATCAAACTATCAAGGTTTTCAAGAATACAAGTTCCCTGTGGAATCTTCTAGATCATGGGAATTGAAATTAGTTGTGTTGGTATATCCTCTGGTAATCACTTATTAAGTGATTAGTTGTTTCATGGATGAATTAACAAATTAATATTCTCACAATAGTACAGAATTTACTGTCCTAATTCTGTAATACAGAATTACCATTCAAAACATTTATAATTACATTGAACCTCCTCTTACATGTACCTGTTTTCTTCTGAGAGCTAGCACAATTTACAAATTAATTAATATTGCTAAGAATGTATTGTCTACATCATATACTTTCATAATTTTATAAGCTACAGTGTATTTGTACACACCTCCTCAAACCCTTACTTACACAGCATATAACCGTGTATGCAATAATGGATGAGAAGTGTAATATATTTACCAACATATCATAGCAATTCAAATGATAAACTTATAGATTAATGTCCCATATACTAAATATCTGCACTGCCATAGCATTTTTCGTTATGTTTGAGGAGAAGATTTGGGAGATCACATCTTCAGTTAAACCACCTCCCAAAGGATTTTTGTATACATGTAGAGGTTATTTGTCTTTAATGATGCAGGAAGAGTCAAGATCAGCAATCTGATGCAAGTGACATCAGATTGTTTTTCAAGGAAAATAATTCACAACCTATCAGTAATATTACTTGTCACATTCAAGGGCACTTGGATGAAAGGGTTGTTCAAAAAAGAAAAATGAACAGAGACTGTCTCCTGGTCTAGTCAGTAACTAAATGCCAAATAATCTTACATATAAGACATAAAGGCTACATTATAAGAGGAGTCTTATTATAAGCTGCACATAGAATTATGTGTCTTTGTAAAAACAGATTGTTGGATCCTACTTGCAAAACCTAATTAAGTCTGTTTAGGAGGAAAAGTAAATTATAAATATTCTCATGTGAACTTAATGTATGATCAATATTTAAAACCAATAGGTTCTTGTAGGTGAATTATTTTAAGTTTCTTCCCCATGTTTAACTGTTTTTAGCATATTATTATCTTATGATATTTCCTAATGTACACTAAGATACTAGTTTTTCATAAAGAGCACTGCCAAAAAGTCTCACATATCAGACCCATTCATATCATGCTAGACTTTATCAAACTCAAAACCAGCAAAAGCTGCACTTAGTAGAAGTCTTAATTAGAAAAGAATGTCGAATACTCTATAAACACACAAACTCTATACACTATGCTGTATACACACGAACAATTTCTCAAGTCCACGTGTGATCTTAATTTAATATTATAAATTGGGGCATAGTTTGATATTTGTTCTCAGGCTAATATTTATCTCTTTGTATGACATCCTTAAGTTATAGCAATAACATGAAACATACACAATCTAGTTTATATCATATGTCATGAATATAAAAGTTATATTCAAGAAACTATGAAACACAGCACTTTGAATAAAAATATACTTTTGTAAAGACATGAATAGAACACCCCACTAATATGTAATGAAAAATATCAATTGTGCAATTCCAATATCTATTTTTTTTCATTTTTGAGCCACACCTGGTGACACTCAGTGGTTACTCCTGCCTATGCACTCAGAAATTGTTCCTGGCTTGGGGGACCATTTGGATACAGGAGGTTTGAACTGCAGTCTGTCCTAGGTTAGTGTGTGCAAGGCACACCTTACCACTTGCGCAACCACTCTGCCCCCCCCCCAATATCTATTTTTATAGGCTAATATCAGTAGTGATTTTTTTTTACTGTGGTCTGGACAAATTCCGAATGCCATTCATTAGATAATTATTACTATAGGTTTTTATAGATGTCACAGGAAGATTTAAGTAGAAAATGCCTTGGCTGGAAAACAAATTCCCCACAAGCAAAAGTTAAGTTTAAAACCTTACAGCTGGAAGAAAAACTAATTAGCCAGAATGTAAGTGAAGGTCTACATGGCCTTGTAGTCATCAGAACAAGTGAATAGACTTGTTCCGGAACTTCTCAGACCTTTAGTTTGATATAACATTAAAAATGTAAGCCTGATTAAGCAGGTTTTTGCTACCAGGTGTTTAAAAGAAGAATAGCTCCAAAATACCAGATTCTATTACTATAGAGTTCAAAGATTCCTTGCTCATGTTTCAGGTGGTAGTAAGACTAATATAAGTTATTCCTTTAATAAAGGAAAGATGTCTATGCATAAACCAAAGTATATATATAGACATTTAGTTCACAGAGAAATTCCACCATGAATATTCAAGCTTCCTGGCTCATTAGTTATGATAAATATTGAGAATATGTTTTTGCCCTATCACCCAAATTTCCTACTAAAGGTTGAACTTTAATGGTCATTATGTTGTTGATTCCTTTCCTGGAGTAAGTCCTGTAATATCCCTCATGATATTTTCTATGTTTCAAAAAGGAAAATTCTGTTCTTGATTTCTATCTGTTTATACTTCAGGTAGAGTCCAACCTCTAAACAACATTGTTGTCAATATCAAGATATTCACTGGGAACTTGTAGTGGATCTGTTTATAATGTGACAGCGAGACAGTAAAAAATAAAAACCAATTTTAAATGAAAAATCATAAACGACAGGAAAATCAAGATCAGATAAATGTGAGTAGTACATATAGGGAAATGATGCATTATTATATAAAGTATGAACAGAGTATAAACATTAAGAATTTGAGTTTGAACAAAACCTTAAAATATATGTTAATAAATTTATGTTGAGCATCAAATGTTTACTTTTTCATAGCTTTCCAAAATTACTACATCTAATGTTGCCTTTACATTAAAACAATCATTCAGTGCAGGCCTTAGAAATTTAGCTTCTAAAAATTAATCAAAACAAGTGTCCTTGGTGCCTGAGCGATGGCACAGTGGTAGTGTGTTTGCCTTGCATGAGGTCCATCCAGGACTGACCCAAGAGCCAGGAGGAATTTCTGAGCACATATTCAGGAGCAAAGCCTGAGTGGCACAGGGTGTGGTCCAAAAGGCAAAGACTAAACAAACAGCAACAGCAAAATAACAAGTGTTCTCAACCCATTCCAGTTTGTATTTTTGGCAGCTTCCAAAACCCTGGGTAGTTTCAGTAACCCCAAAGAAGTAGTATTGCCTATAAGGGGAAACACTTAAATTAATGGAGTGTAAATTTTGGGACAAAAAATAACTTCAATATACTTGTGATTTCTTGTGATTAAAAAAATAAAATAAACCTATAGTAATTTACTCTGTATTTTACTATTATTCTGATTATTTATGACCTCTTTTATTTACAAGATGGCATATTATTCATTTGAGGGTTCATACAACTCAGTCATCTTTCTTAATATTGCTACACAAATTAATTTACCTTGAGTTTTAAAGATGAGAACTCTCAGTGCAGATGATCTTGGAGAACCCTCTACTATGGAGAAACATTTTTTGAAAGGAGATTTAGTTTTGTTTCTGTGATTACTATCAATACAGAAGAAAGCACACAATAATTTCAGAAATGATATCTCTTCAATGATGAAAGCAACAAACCAACATGTTCTGGGATGTATATATTAAAATAGCAGTGAAGTTTTATTTTAACTCAGCCTAGGCAAAACATAAGAATTAGCTTCCAGAGTAAATCCAAGTATCTATATTTATTAAATGATATTTCATGTTTTGTAAGTTGCAAGAGAATTTCTGTTAAATGACATTGTGTAAATAACAATCAACAGATTTATTTGATTAGCCAGAACTATGAGTCAGCTGCTAATTCTTCATGAACTATTTTGTGTGATATTTAGTAAAGAGATACAAAAATAGATGTGAAATGTGATAAATGTGTTTCTGAGTAGATTATAAAATATCTTATATTCCACAGTTTGTAGTTTTTACTTTATCATAAAAGTAACAGAATACCTAGGAAAGATTTTATGTGTAGTCATATTCAAGATTTAGAAAGTTCACTGAGGTTTCTGTGTAACAGGATAAAATATAAATGATTGAAAACAGAGGAAAAGTTATGGTTATGATGGCTATTTAGGAAAGAGGTGAGGAGAATCAGCAAGAAGTTCTGTTAGATTTCACATACTTGTATGTTCAATAATAGAAATTGGACCTATAAGGATAGAACTGTTATTAATGGATTGTGGTATAATTAATAAGGTAAGTTTCTAATAGATCCAAAATGCTTCCAGTATAAGAAATAAAATAAACATCTAATATATCTATATGACTTTTAATGCATAATTTTCATGCTGTTGATTAGGTCATAGTTCAAGTTTATAAGTAGAATTATGTACTTTGTGCATTCAGGAAGTTCTATAACAACTTACAGTTTAAAACTGAGTGACATTTATCAGTAGAAATGGATATATGCTTATTCACAAACCTAGAAAAATCTACTGATAGGCATTAATTCAATAGAAATGAATAAATATGCTCACCAAAGGATAGATAAAAGATATCACCACTATTTGTAATTGTTCCAGATCGGAAACCACTGATATCAATCAATAATAAAAATGTTCTATATTAATGCAACATAATATCTTTGTAATAAAAGCAACAAAATATGCGCCACATTGTCACAAATTACACGACTCACCTAATGGGTATAATATCAAAGAGAAAAGCAGGCACAAAAATGAGTCCTTCAAACTTTTTTAATGACTAAAATAACTTATCATGCTAGAAATTGAAATAGTAGTTCACTTGTTCAGAGGAAAGTAGATTGAAGAGATAAAGTGAAGACATCTGAGAAGCTGGTGATGTACAATATCTCTTTGTGGCTGGTAATTTGAACTATGCTGATTTATTACAACTAAGACATTTGATTTATAATGTTTCTGCGGTTGATATTAAAATGAAGCAATCTATATAAAAGCTCTAAAAGAAAATATAGTGTAGGACAAAACAAACTTGAGTTGGAAACAAAATAATCTATAATATTTATCAGGCATCTACTTCATATAGTGACATAAGAAGTTAATATTTGTTTCCATTTATTCATATTTAATATTTATTAACAAAGTAGGTATCATGGCAATGTACATTTTCTAGACTGAAACTGAGGATCTAAAAAATTAAATAATTCTCTCAAGTTACCACAGCTACTTATTCATGGAACATAATTGTCTTAGCCCTGATTTTTTATTAAGTACACTGATTGGGTTTGAGAAAGCAAGTAATCTCCGCTAAACTTGTGTAAGTAAACTTCACCTATTTTCTACAGAGTAGGCGGAGTCATCCAGATTTACTTTGAGTAAGGTACTATGCAAGAATATAATGTGTTTATTGCTTAAATAAGGAAGGGTGATTAACCCAATCTTTTCTAGAACTCAACTTAACATAAATGATGGATTTAGATGTTAACCATTTCTGTTACGATGTTGCAAATCATAGTTTGCAAAAGGATTAAAAGATTGAAAGAGAAAGAAAGAGAAGAACAACGTCTGACAGGCAATAGAGAGAGGAAATGACAGAGGGTGGGGAGAAAACTGAAGGTAATGTTGGTGGAAATATGCAGTGGTGAAGGGTGTTGTACACTATGACTAAAACTCAATCATGAACAACCTCATAACTGTTTTAAATGGTGACACATCTAAATAATTTATTAAATATAACAAGATAAAACAAAGGATACAAACAAGAATTTCCTTTTTTTCCTATTTTTTATTGTTAAATTATCTTTATTTAAACACCATAATTACAAATATGATTGTGGATGTATGATTACAGTCATGTGAAGAACACCCCCTTTCATCCAATAGGAACACCTGAAAAGCTTATGGTCACTATGAGATTCACATTTCCTTACCTTTTCATATATTCCACTGAGCAAATATATCCTAATTCTACTCATCTAGCCATAAAGAAATATCCAAGAAACACTTTCAGACAGCAAAAGTCACAGTACCACCAAGATTCTTATTGAGTGAAGATGGTACATCTGACGTCTTAACCAATAATAAGCAGCTGATAAACTTTCTGATAAAGACTTTTATGAGGAAATGTTCAGTTTGTTTAAGATGCTCAAAGAAACACAGTAACAATCAGCTAATAAAATATAAGAGGATATGAAAGCACATATGAGGAAATTACCAACAAGATGAATAAACTACAGTTAAATACAAAAATAATGAACTCAAACTTCTTCCAAACCAATACAAATGTGAAATCAAAATGGATTAAAGACCCTTATTTCTTCTTTTTTGTGTGTGTGTGTGGTTTTTGGGTCACACTCGGCAGTGCTCAGGGGTTACTCCTGGCTCCATGCTCAGAAATTGCTCCTGGCAGGCACAGGGGACCATATGGGGCACCGGGATTCAAACCAATGACCTTTTGCATATAAGGCAAATGCCTTACCTCCATGCTATCTCTTGGCCCCCCCCCAAAAAAAATCCCTTATTTCATACCTAAATTCATAAAGTAAATAAAAGAAAACACTGGCAGAACAATTCATGATGTTGAAATTAAACTGTATCATTTAAGAATGATACAGGCAAAATAGTCTCACTCATCTATAGGTTTAAGAAAAATAAAAGACATTTTTGCAATTATTCTCAGAGACAAAAAAGAGGGGGGTTGGAAGGTCCAGCTCATGACATGAAGCTCACCACAGAGTGATGAGTGCAGTTAGAGAAATAACTACACTGAGAACTGTCATAACAATGTGAATGAATGAGGGAAGTAGAAAGCCTGTCTTGAGCACAAGGTGGGGGTGGGGTGGGAAGGAGGGCGATTTGGGACATTGGTGCTGGGAATGTTGCACTGGTGAAGGGGACTGTTCTTTACATGACTGAAACCCGAGTATAATAATTTTTGTAATCAAGGTGTTTAAATTAAGATAGTAATAAAAAAGAAGACTGGATTTTATGCAAAATAAAGATGAATGATAAAAAAGAATGATACACCACTGGCCAAGAAAATAAAAGAAAATATGAAGAAACATTAAATTAAGAAGCTTCCTTATACCACTACCAGGTATATAGTATAGGAACACAAAAACACAATATAAAATTGCCTTCCACACACCTATATTCATTGCAGCACTATTGACAATAGCCAGAATCTGGAAACAACCCAGATGCCTGACAATAGATGAGTGGCTAAAGAAGCTGCAGTACACAATGGAATACTTGCAGCTGTTGGGAAAAAATGAAGTCATAATATTTTCTTATACATGGATGGACATGGAAACTATTATGCTGAGGAAATAAGTCAGAGGGAAAGAAATAGATACAGAATAGTCTCATTCATCTATGGTAGTGGTCCTCAAACTATGGCCCACGGGCCACATACTGTATTTGTTCCCATTTTGTTTCTTCACTTCAAAATAAGATATATGCAGTGTGCATAGAAATTTGTTCGTAGTTTTTGTTTTTACTATAGTCCGGCCTCCAACGATCTGAGGGACAGTGAACTGGCCTCCTGTTTAAAAAGTTTGAGGACCCCTGATGGGATTGAAAAAATAAAACCATTATTGTAATAAAACCAGAGACAATAGGGATGAGGGCTGGTAGGACCAGCCCATGATATGAAGCTAAACACAACAATTTGGTGAGTGCAGTTAGAGAAATAACTACACTAACAACTATCATGACAATGGTAGTTAGCAGGCGATATAGAATGTCTATCTCAAATACATGCAGGAGAAGCGGAGGGAGAGGAATATGGAGAGCATTAGTGCTGGTAATGTTGCACTGGTGAAGATAGTGTTTATTTTCATGGCTGAACCCCAACTACAGATATATTTTGTGATTATGATTTTTAAATAAAGATATTATTATTAAAATATATATAAATAAAATAAAGTTTTTTAAAAGAAGCTTCTTCAATTCAAAGGAAATGATACCGACATACAAAGATAGCACATGGATTGAGAGAAATTACTTATACACCAAATATTTTAAACAGCCTAATAAAATGCACTTGTAGACCTTGACAATAATAAAAATGTAATCATTAAAAAGTGGGGGAAAGAGGTGAATAGAAATTTCCTCAAAAATAAATAGAAATGGCCAAAAGGCACATGAAAAAATGTCCACATAACTAAATATGAAGGAGATGCATATAAAAGCAGCACTTGTATATAACTTTTGACATCACAGCAACTGGTACAGATCAAAACAGGCAAGAACAACAGATGTTAACATGAATGTGACAAGAAAGCAGTTCTCATTCACTACTTGTAGGAATATCTACTGGGTCAAATTTTCTAGTAAACAATATTCTTTTTTTTTAATAATGAGGAATTATTGGGGCCAGGAAGATAGCACAGAGGTAGGGCCAAACCAGGACAGATGGTAGTTCTATTCCCTGCATCCCATATGATCCCTCACGCCTGCCAGGAGCATTTTCTGAGCACAATAGTAACCCCTGAGCGCCGCCAGGTGTGACCCAAAAACAAAAATAAACCAAAAAACATGAGGAATTGTTCTAATATTTGATCTGTTTCTCACTTCTTAGAATATAAACCAAGAATTCAAAAACAAATAGAGAAAAGACAATTTCATGCAGCTCTATCAAAATAGCCCAAACATGGAAAAAAAAAACCTTGTGTCCAAGAATAAATGACTGGATAAGAAAGAATGATACATGCACAAAGTACTAGTACTTTGCTATATGGCAAGATAAAATCAAGCAATTTTCTCCTACCTGGTGGAACCTGGAGAGTATCATGATAATGTTTGTTATTAGAGATAATATTAGTAATGTTAGTATTAACACTAAAAAGACAGATATAGGATTATCAATCTTATTTATGGGATATAGAATTACATAATGATGGAATATCAAATGCCTATTGAAAAATACCATTAAAAAACATGACAACTTTTGTTCAATAGGAAATATGTTGCCAAAGTTGCTGGGGAATAGAACTGGGACTACACAAAGACTATAAGGAGAGAAATGTTCAATCAGGATTAAGATGTAATGTCAAAGATGGTAAAGTTTTATGTATAATATAAAATTCTATCTGTAACACTACTGTAAAGCTTAGTGCAAAAAATGTACATCTCTGGTTCCGGAATGAGAGCACAGTGATGGGGTGTTTGGCTTGCAGGTGGCTGACTCAGGTTAATCCCTGGGCATCCCACATGATTCCCCCCAGCCTGCCAGGAACAAATTCTGAGCTCAGAGCCAGGAGTAACCCCTGAGCACTGCTGGTTGTGGTTCAAAGCAAAGAAAAAATGCATCTCATAGAAACATATTCATGGATGGGAGGCAAAATGGTGGCTATTGGTGAAGGGAAGCAGATATTGGTGAAAGGATCAATGTTAAAACACTGAATGACTGAAGCCCAACTGCAGTTTAATGGTGACAAAAATATTTTATGGCTAAAACTTGATTATAAATAACTGCAATTTTATTTACAGTGCTAAATTTTAAAAAATGTATGAATGAGTTCTGGATATCTAATGCACAGCATAGTTGACTACAGTCAACATTTTCTAATAGTAACTTCAAATTTACTGAGACTTATCTTAAAAGTTCTCACATAAAAATGTTTATGTTCCATGATGGTATGCTTCAAGGATGGAGAAGCCCTGAATCTCCTAGGCCATGGGAATTCCCATTCTCCCCCAATACTTACTGTGCCTATACAAAAAAAAAATGTGGAGGGATGCCAAACTGCAGCACCCCTTATTTTTCTTGTTTTGATTTGTTAGTTTTTTACTTTATTTTCCTTCTTTCCTTCACATTTTTTTCCCTTTTCAACTCCTGTGGTTATTATTTGGTGATTTTCTTTTTCTTTTCTCATTAGCCAAGTGCATTTTTTTCTTCTTTTTTTCTTTCTTCTTTTAGTAGTTGTGGCCAATTTT
>PVKC010049237.1:0-11096 GCA_004027635.1 Crocidura indochinensis | reverse complement strand
ATCGAGGTCTTTAATCCATTTGGATTTCACCTTCGTACATGATGTTAACTGGGGGTCTATTTTCGCTTTTTTTGCAAGTGGCTAACCAGTTCTGCCAGCACCACTTGTTGAAGAGGCTTTCCCTATTCCACTTAGGATTTCTTGCTCCTTTGTCAAAAATTAGGTACTTGTATGTCTGGGGGACAATATCTGAGAATTCTAGCCTATTCCACTGATCTGAAGGTCTGTCTTTATTCCAATACCATGCTGTTTTGATAATTATTGCTTTATAAATTGCCAGGAGCAATTTCTGAGCATGGAGCCAGGAGTAATCCCTGAGCACTGCCGGGTGAGACCCAAAAACCAAAAAAAAAATTAATCTGGGGCCAGAGGTAAGGCATTTGCCTTTCATGCAGAAGGACAGTGGTTCAAATCCCAGCCAGGAGTAACCCCTGAGCGCTTCCAGGTATGACCCAAAAGCAAACAAAAAAATTAATCTCCAACGAGGTCATTAAGTCATTGTCAGAAGGGTTTGTAAACTCTTGCTGCTAGTTCTGTTACTTCATTTGTTTCTGAATATTAGGTGACTCCAAAGAAACATTGATGTTAAAAGTGTTGTGTTCCAATGGGAATGACAGTATTAAATAGAAATGGAGTTGTTCAGGGATTTCAAGCACTATTTCTGATAATGCAACTTTTGTGGGGCATGTTTTCAGCTGCCAGGGTATCTAAAACTATGAAAAAAGTCAGGAAGAGGAAGAGGAGGGTGCCCACGCTCACTCCAAAAATGTCCTGGTGATATCAACCCAAACACTGCTGTACCTGGAGTTGTGACCAGATTGGTATCTTTGCAGAGAGTCAGAGAGGAGTGGTGAAGAAGAGTCATTGAAGAAGCTGCCATTATGGGTGATGAGTGCAGTAGACATGACTTTGGCAGGGTGGAGACTTGGTCTATCCTCTTCTCTTGAAATTACCAGCTTTTAGCTGTGCAGTCAGTGTACCATAATTGCTCATAGTTTGGTTTACATCTCTTTCAAGAACAAAGTCCATGTCAACTTTTAAAATTAAAAAAAAAGATCAGTCGGATTAGAAGACCAAAAATTGGGGCCGGGCGGTGGCGCTGGAGATAAGGTGCCTGCGCTAACCTAGGACGGACCACGGTTAGATCCCCCGGTTCCCCATATGGTCCCCCGTGCCTGCCAGGAGCGACTTCTGAGCGAATAGCCAGGAGTAACCCCTGAGCGTCACCGGGTGTGGCCCAAAAACAAACAAACAAAAAAAAAACAAAAACAAACAAAAAAAAGACCAAAGATTGAATTTCTGATACCTATGGTTGTCTCCATACGACTCATCCATCAGTGCAGATATTAAGGGAAGGAAATAAAGAGAGAGAAATATGTGATCCGACCAAAGTATTCAGAATTCTAAAAATAAAATAAATGAATTTAAAAGTCTTTGGGGGCAAAGGAAGCAAAAAATTAAGTCTTCAGAATTAGAAGTCAGCTAGATAGTACAGTGTGAGGACATTTATCTTGCATATGTCTGACCTGCTTTCATCCCTGGTATCCAATACAATTCCCATGAAGCTATCAGGAGTAATCCTTAAGCATAGAGCCAGGATTACATAAATCCTGGGTGTGACCCCAAAAAATAGAAAAACAAAAAACCAATGCAGAGGTCCAGGAATGTGGCTTAGTGGCAGAACTTTGCATGAAATGAGACCATGGGTTTGATCCCAAGGCCTGATATTATCCCATATGCTGAGTTTGATCCCGTCACCACAAGAGTGCCACCTTGCATATCATAATGATAACAAAGGGAAGTGAAAGGGGGTAAAGAGACAAAGGATTAAGGATGCTTAGTTACTTCCCATACTGCTGTAATTTTAAATGATAAGATATTTTGAATGCTTTATGAGTGAAGCATATGGTGAGGGAAAAATTCTACATGCTTAAATATTTGATATAGGAAAAATATTTTATGTTGTCATACACCTGTAAAATCACTCTTTGCTTTCTCCTTTTACTTTTTCCAAGTTAATTAGCACAAGAACCCTTAATTATGTTAACCCTGACACTCAGGTGATTTATGTTAAACTCTGACTAATATAAGTGGCAGAGGAAGCAGAAGGAAAAAATAAAGATCCTGCTCTACATCCCCTGGCCGAAATAGACTTTTTCCTGTGACTCTGTCTAATTTCTTGGAGAAACTACAAGCTGAGACCCTACATTTTACATCAATATTTGTGTTAATTTCTAGGAAGCAGTTATTGAAGTGGAATTAGGAGTGCAATAGATCATTGAATACAATACAAATAAAAGATTAAGAAAAAGAAAAAACGATCAGAGAAAGCTTTTGGACAACGATGCAAATCTCAGAGCATGCCTATCAACTCTTTGGGTTCTCTAGGGTCAGAAGAGACTAATGTGATACAGGCATGGAAGCAGAGAAATGATGGGTGATGTTGGGGCAATACAGACAATGAAATGTGCAGGGGCCATGGAGATACATTTAAAAAGAGATGGTAAGATTTTCTGATTGATTAGGTTTAAAATGTGTGTGTGTGTGAGAGAGAGAGAGAAAATGCATTAAAGGAAACGCTTTATAATCTAGTTATCTATTACTCTATAACCAAAATTGTAAATATTTGTAAATATATCTTATTTTTCCTCACTAAAATCAATTACTTAGTCCCTTTTTCTGCTTGATCGCATTTCATTTCTTGGAATCATGTAAGTAACCCTTCCCATATATAAAGGAGTACAAGAGCATCTTCTCTTCTTTTGAGCCATTAACAAGAACCCTGTGCATTCTCTACTCTGTGCATTTTTCCAAATGTAATATGTACATTTTAGATAAGAGCAGACAACAAAGTATTTGAAAGTCTTTACTGATTTGAAATATCTTACTACCTCATTACAGAAAAAGAAATTTTCCATCTTTATTTCCAAAGATAAACATTATTTCCAGACCATCAACCATTCCACTGTCATGAAAAGGTACTATTTAAAATGATCTGGCATTGAGGAAAATGAAGTAGAAATTTGTCAGGAAGCTTTCATATGTGTGACTCTGTATGAACATTATAGATTCTGATACTTAATTAAGAATAAAATTCAATGCCTACATAGTTCATAGAAATTTCCCCGGGTAAAGTAAGCTGAATAGCAAGTAGTGGCATGTGTTTTATCTGTCCAGCTGGGTATACAATTGGAATAATTTTTGTCCTTGGTTCTTGGAAACTGGGGCAGTACAGAGAGCTTTGCCAAAAGACATCGGGAAAGGTAGTTGGGGTTAATTATTGCCTTAATCCTAGACCAAGAACTCCTGAAATTTTCCAACAGTAGGACTCAGGGTTTATCAGAACAAAAAAAGAGAAAAGATGTGTGTGTATGTGTGTGTGTGTGTGTGTGTGTGTGTGTGTGTGTGTGTGTGTGTGTGTAGGGGGGAGTGTTTTGATCAGAAAACCAGAGGAACACTTGCAGAAAAGTATAACAGTTGAATGATCATGAAAATGATTATTCCATAAAAAGGTAACTTAAAAGTTATACTAACATGACAGAAACCAGACTATTGGGAGTACTTGGAAAGTGACCAAGAAAAACTAGATTTAATAACTAGAGAGACATAGGTAATTATCCTGTTTGCTTTGTATTTCATTGAACAGTTTCCAGTTTTGTACAAATATGGATATTTTCCTCGCAATTAAATCTTTCGCTCTTTTGGAAGACTGGTCAATGTCTTATCATTTCTTTGAATAAGATAAATTGCAAGTACATATAAAATACTCTCTTCATTGAACTGAAAGAAAAGTGCCTGTTTACAGGCTGAAAATAAATGAAGATTATGTCATTTCTTTTAGAAAATAAGTCCTGTAGGAGAAAGAATTTGAAGATATCTTTCTGATGTCCTAATTTCTCTGTCCTTACTCCTTTAATAACTCACAGTGTTTATCAAAGTATGGTCTAAATTTCTCTGTTTTCTACTTATTAAAATTGGGGTTCTTGTTAAAAATAAAGTACCCTATATATAAAGTCCTTACTGAATCAAAATCTGGTAAGTATATTTCATTTTATACAGTTAGCAAGTATAATTAACAAGCATAATTGACTTGCAATTAAATGTATGATATGAAGTACACCATTTAATGGAATTTGACAAATGTATACACTCTCTGTGATCATTGCCCCAACCAAGACATCCAACATCATGGAATGTTTCCTTAGGTCCTTTTATACTCAATCACTCCCAACCCTGTTCCCTATTCCCTTCACCTCTCTGCACCCACAAAGAAATCACTACTCCATTTCTGTCACACCACATGTACTCCTTTGAGTCAGTCTTCTTTCTCTCAACTTGTTTCTGAGATTTATTCATGTTGTTTCATGTATCATTGGTTTATTTTCTTTTTTTTTAAACATATTGCTGTGTTTATTTTCATTGGTTCATTTTCATTGATAAGTGATAATATTCTCCAGGAGGAATGTGCTATAATTAGCTTTATCACACATTTTGAAGTCCATTGGAGTTGTATGTCTGTTTTTATTTTAATGCCATGTAGCAAATTGCCACAAGCATAGTAGTTTCAAACAAGCACACATGTGCTGTCTCCCATAGGTTCCTTGGATCGGGACTCCAAATATGACTTAGCTGGATCTTGAGCCTTAAATCTCACACAGCTATACAGTCATGGTATCAGCCAGGCTGCATTACTGTCTGCAGACCCCCCTTCTAACTCAAGTGGTAGATGACAGAATTCAAACCCTTGTAGATTAGGACTTGATTTCTTCTGCAGCAGGCAGTTGCCCTCTACAGCTCCTTGCATGCCACTGTCTCCATCTTATGCTCTTTGTACCATCAGGACTAACAGAGAGATTTCTCTCTTCAGTCTGACAAAACAGATTTTCTAGTGCACCATCATCTTCCTCATATTTATTAGGAGCAACTTATTGATTCCACCCAGATCCAAGGAGATTATATTTAATTAATATTGGGTGTGTTGTCTGACATTATTCCTAATTTTTAGCCTCTTTAAAATTATTAGTAAAACATATGTTTTTCCTCTTCAGAGTAAACACATGAGATTGCAACTGCTTGATCATCAGATATGTGTCTCCTTAGTGTTATGGGAAAATTCCAAATACTATATCAAAGAAGTTGGAAATATTCAGTACTAGAGTTTGGCGAAAAAGTAATCCTGGTTCTCTGTTGGTGGGTCTACCATCTGGTTCAGTCTCTATGGAATACAGTGTAAATACTTCTCAGAAAAATAAAACTTCTATATGATCCAGCAATTTCACCCCTTGGCTTACTCCAAGCACACAAAAACACTAATTCAAAAAATTCATGCATCTTGGCTTGGCTATAGCCAACATCTGGAAACAACCTATCTGTCCATTAATAGGTAAGTTCATAAGGAAATTGTGGAACACAATGGAATGCTTCTCCACTAAGGAAAATAAAATCTTGCATTTTTGCAGTAACAGATAGAACTAGAGGGTGTGATGTTAAGCAGAGAAAGTTCAGAAAGAGAAAGACAAATACTGAATAGTCTGACTCGTATGTGCAACATAAATAAGCAAGGCTATGTCTGACTTTGAGACTCTGACAACAGAATTATAGTTACCAATGTGGGATTATGGATAAGACACTAGGGACAGTGATAGGAGAAAATTGGCACTTTGATGATGAGTGTGAGGTAAGAATATCTCCCTAAAACATAAACTTAGAATTGGAGTGAAAGTACAGAGGGTAGGACACTTAATTTGCTTGTTTTAATCCCTAGCACCCCATGTGGTCTCTGAGCATTTCCAGGAATGATTCCTATGCACAAAGTCAGGAGTAAACTCTGAGTACCTACAGGGAAAAAAAACATAGATATTTACATACTTGAGTATAATATTTACACACTTCCTTAAAAATAAAATGACAATTTTTCAAAATATTATACACTTTTTACCCAACTAGGATTTAATGATAAAGGAATTATAGCAGTTGAGGCTGGAGCAGTGACATAAGCCATAAGGTATCTGTCTTGCATGTGCACTAGCCTAGGAAGGACCACAATTCGATCCCCTAGCATCTCATGGTCCCCAAGTCAGGAATGATTTCTGAGCACATAGCCAGGAATAATCCCTGAGCATCAACAGGTGTGGCCCCCCCCCCAAAAAAAAAAAACAAAAAAAAATAAATAAATTCTAGCAGCTTTCCATCTATACTGATCTATGCCATTGTCTTTGTCTTTTTCAGTCACTTTAATTTTTAATGGGGTTAGCATGTGATTTACTTAGTCAATTGCAGCTTTATGAAGGTGAGTCATAGAGGCACTGCCCAGATCTACTCAACTCTTGTTTACTGCCCATCAGAAAATAGTTTCTAAAGCTAACTGACCAACTAAATTATGAAGAGTAATTGTTAGGAAACCAGATCCAGAACCCTACTTCATCTTGAATCAGCATCTCCATCTAGGAGTATAATTTCAGTATCTATATTATCCAAAAATTTTCTGGGGGTCAGGGGATAGAGAGATAGTACAGCGGATAGGGAACTTGCTTTGTACATAGCTGACCTGAGTTCAATTCCTGGCATCCCATATGATCACCTAAATATTTCTGGAAGTGATTCCTATGTGCAGAGTAAGAATTAACCCCTGAGAATCATCAGGAGTGACCCCAACAATCTTTGGGGGTGTCCTTTGGCCTGATGGTATTGGAAACCCTTTCCCCCACTGACCCATAAGCAATATTATTCCCTCCCCCCACTTTTGACACATTTTAGGTAACTTTTTTCTAAACTTAAGAATACTACAGAACATCTCAAAAGTCTGAAAACAGAAGAATAAACAAGAAAACTCTTTAACATTAATAAATGCCTCATTTCTGTGTGGTAGGACTAGTACTGGGCTATAGTTATAATTGTGCTGAGAGGTATTGAGCTCAAACATGTGGGGTCATGTTGGGGATCTGACACAGGACCTCCCACATGCGAGACAGATATTTAACACTGAGCTACATCCCTGAGACAACAATTTTATTTAAATATAAAAATTACAAGTTCTTCACCTGAAAAAATGTCTTTGGAGATTGAAAACAAACAAATGAAGCAGAGTATTGACACTGGAAACTACTGTGCCATTTAAAAATATCTTCTGCTTCAGTGTCCATTTTGTCAAGTTCTTTAGCTTTTGTTTCATTAAGTATGGCATCAAGCAAAGGCATGAGGTCAGGGATGTCACATTATTTGCCCGACAACGCCCAACAAATAAGTACAGCAAATAAACTCACCTATCAGAGGTTCAAACCAGCTCAATTTGTTCCTTTAATTTCTGCATTCCCAGTGTTATTGTGAAACCACAGAACTTTCCTAACATCTTTATTTCAGCCTTAATCTAGCACTTTTGTAAGACACTATACTGTCACATGGCATTATGTGTTTTAGGAACCTTTTGAGACAGCAATGAAAGTGATGGACTTTCTCACAAATGAGTTATATTTTGCACTTAATGTCATGGCATGCATACAATCTCTACAGGTGACCCATGGAGTCCATTGGGGATTGTGGACTGAGATAAGAAAAATTACTTTTCATCTGTAAAGTCATTAAAGACAAAGATAAAAGTATTTGTTTTCTTAGAGACAAATGGTGAAGTTCTAGAAATACTTGCTCTTGGACTAGAAGGTTTATGTATTTGCCTTGCACAGGGCTAACCCCAGTTCAGTTCCTAGTGCTGCATATGGTCACCCAAGTAATCCAGGAGTGATCCCTGAGCACAGTCTGCTGTAGCCAAAAAATGGCAGAACCAAAGTTATATTTATTCTTATATCAAAATGCTTTCAAAGCAGTTGAAAAAAGCATTAGGAGTCAGTAAGAAGACAAGAGAGAAATCCTTTCCAACAATACTAAATAATAAAACAATGCTCAAGAAGCTTTTATTTCCTTTCCTTTCAACAGATTCCATGTAATTTTAAAAGTATACAGGTTAGTAAAGGTGGGTTGCTTCCTGTCTTCATTACTATCATAGTCAGCATATCCCTACATGTACTCCCATGCATAAATCCCAACCTAGGTGTCCCTTGGGTTTCAGGTTCAGGGAAAGATGGGGTAATAAGCTCATAGGTTTCTTATTTAGACTCTTTGGATTAAAGGCCTTATTCTATACTTCCTATTCAATTGAATAGTGAGGTGTTCTTTGAGGTACTGGTCTAGTTTTATTGCTGAAAGTTAGAGGTTCTGTAATTAATTCTAGTTTCCCATAAAGGGAACAATGCCACAAGGTATTACTGGTGCATATGGGGGCCGCTAGAACAAGTCCAACAATCTCTGTGACTTATTTCTAATGTAAGTTTTAAACTGAGGGACTCTTTTACCAGAATTCCTTATTGAACAGATCACAAAGAGAAGAGCAGACAAAACAGTGAGGAAAATGGTCACTGTATAAGAGAATATTAAGAATTATAGCTGTTGGGAGCCGGGCGGTTGGCGCTGGAGGTAAGGTGCCTGCTGCCTAGCCTGCGCTAGCCTGCGCTAGCCTAGGACGGACCACGGTTCGATTCCCCCGGTTCCCATATGGTCCCCCATGCCTTCCAGGAGCGACTTCTGAGCGCATAGCCAGGAGTAACCCCTGAGCATCACTGGTTGTGCCCCCCCCAAAAAAAGAATTATAGCTGTTAAGGAAGTACATGTAAGATATTCAGGGTAAAAAAGGGTAAATGGGAGGTAATGATGGTTGGGGACAAGAGAGTGGAGGGCTAGAAATGAGCTTGTTGGGTGGTGGGCAAGGGCAGAATACAAGATGGACATTCTGCATATGCAAAACTTACATTACTCATAGGGAATACTATTCCTCATTCTCTTGTCTTCATTTCTCTTCCACTATCTTATGCCACGTCATGCCATCCCCAAATAGTTTCTTTGTCCCTGTACTGTGCATTTCTTGCAAATGAAAACAAGCAAATAAAAATGAGCCAGGCACTCAGCAGGTACAGACATATTCCTTCCTTGCACTAGGTGCTCATTCACTAATGAATACCTCCTTTGGGCTTCATAGACTATGAAGCCAAATGTAAGACTCCAGATAAGGAGTGAATTACCAATCCCTTGGGTTCAAATGTCTTAATTGAGACTGAGCCATCAACTAGCCCAATCTTTGAAATGTTATTTCTAAGCTGCATTGTTTATATTTTTGATAGATATATCTGCTTATCTTCGGACTATTCCAAATCGAGAACTTTTACATGAATAACTAGCATGAGACACAAGGAGTTCATTCATTTATTCATGCTATAAAGTTTTTAGTATTTGCTACAGGCTATACTGTGCAAATTTTGGTAGATGCCATGATCTGGTAGTCTAATTTAAGATGTGGATGACAGTTCTATTAGAAGGAAGCACAGAGGCTTGAAAGTGTTGATTAAAGACATTTGGGATTTTGCTTGAGCATGTTGAGAGAAGGTGGAGAAAACACCTTAGGGAAGGTAGCTATAGGCAGAAAGTATAGAATGTATGAAGAGTCAGAGGTCAAGATCTACTAAAACCTGCTCTTGCAGAAATGCTCCCCTGCCTTTCCTCTCAAACCCACTTTCAGTACATCTCATAGAAAGTTTTGTCAGTTCCAGAGGGGAGGATTTACACTATAGAAATTGGCAAACACTACTTGCAAAAAATGCTTTTTGTCCCAAACATTTCCCATCAGACCACATCTTAGAGGTGATAAAAAGCTTGTCAGTTTAAGTGAAAAGCAAGTAGGTGCACTCCCTCTATTGGTGCTTTTTTAAATATAATATCTTTTTATAAGCATCATGATTACAAACATGTTTGTGTTGGGTTTCAGTTATAAAAAAAACAACAACACTTCCCCCTTCACCAGTGCAATCTTTCCAATACCAATGCCCCTTATCTCCATCCTCCCTCACCCCCTGCCTGTATTCGAGACAGGCATTCTATTTCTCTTCACTCATTACCATTGATATGATAGTTGTTAGTGTAGTTATTTCTCTAATTAAACTTACCACTCTTTGTGGTAAGCTTCATATAGTGAGCTGGTCCTTTTAGCCCTCATTTCTATTGTCTCTGGGCATTATTACAATAATGTCATTTATTTTTCTTAAATCCCATAGATGAGTGAGGCTATTCTTTGTCTCTCTCCCTCTGACTTATTTCAGTCAACATAATTGTTTCCATGTCCATCCATGTATAGGAAAATTTCATGGCTTCATTTTCCTGATGGCTGCATAGTATTCGATTATGTATATGTACCACAGTTTCTTTAGCCATTCATCTGTTGAAGGGCATCTGGATTGTTTCCAGATTCTGGCTATTAAAAATAGTGCTGCAATAACTATAGATGTGCAGAAGGCATTTTTGTATTGTGTGGTTGTGTTCCTACATATATCTCTAGGAATGGTATAGCTGGATAATTTGGGATCTTGATTTCCAGGGTTTTTGTTTGTTTGTTTGTTTGTTTGTTTTTTTGGTTTTTAGGCCACACCCGGTGACGCTCAGGGGTTACTCCTGGCTATTCGCTCAGAAGTCGCTCCTGGCAGGCACGGGGGACCATATGGGGAACCGGGGGATCGAACCGCGGTCCATCCTAGGTTAGCGCAGGCACCTTACCTGCAGCGCCACCGCCCAGCCCCGATTTCCAGTTTTTTGAGGAATCTCCATATTGTTTTCCATAAAGGCAGGACTAGATGGCATTCACATCAGCAGTAAATGAGAGTTTCTTTCTCTCCACATCCCCAACAGCACTGATTGTTCTTGTTCTTTGTGATGTGTGCCATTCTCTGTGGAGTGAGATGGTACCTCATTGTTGTTTTGACTTGCATATGCCTGATCATTCATGATGTGGATCAGTTTTTCATGTGCCTTTTTGGCTATTTGTATTTTTTCTTTAAGGAAATGTTCTTTTAAGGAAATGTTTATTTCTTCTCCCCATTTTTTGATGGGTTTATTGGTGTGTTGTAACAGGTGTGTCAGGACAGACCTTCAGCAATTGGATCATAAAATGCCTCAGTGCCTCATAGAAATTTGGGAGTGAGGTTACCTTTTATTTTTCTTGGTGTGAGTGTAGATGGTTGCTCCTCAATTGTGCTTAAGAGCCTAGAGATCATTTCTAACAA
>PVKC010049236.1:0-10742 GCA_004027635.1 Crocidura indochinensis | reverse complement strand
CCATCTTTTTCCTTTTTTCCTCTGATCATGATTATCGACTTTTACATAACACTCTAAGATAGATGTTTCATTTTATTTTATTGTTTTTTGGAGTCACACTCAGCAGTGCTCAGGGTTTACTCCTGGCTCTACACTCAGAAATAGCTCCTGGCAGGCTCAAGGGACCATATGGGATGCCGGGAATCGAACCACCATTTGTCAAGGGTAGGCCGTGTGCAAGACAAGCACCCTATCACTGTGCTATCTCTCGGGCCCTCTAAGATAATTTAATACATCGTTAATGCTACAATTCTTAGTATTATTTGCACTTGAATGGAAAAGGGAAATATTACTCCCTGAAAATAAGAAAATTGCAAGATGTCAGAAAAGGAAAATTGTAAGATGTTTTGTCACTTTTTCATTCTATTCTATTGTGTTAGATATGACATAGGTAAAATTAATTTTTAGCAACAGTCATCTACAGATAGCAAAGAATTGACAGCTTTTTGTATTTTATTTTGTTTGGGGGCCATACCCATCAGTGCTGAGGATATACTTCTGATTCTATTCAGAGATTCCAGTTCTCTGGGGACCAAAAGCAGTGCTCTATTAATAGAACCACATACAAGGCAAGTACCTTACTTCCTACACTATTTTTCTGGTCCGGCAACTTTTCTTTGAGTCAAAAAGTCTTGTAAATAAAGCAGTTAATAATTGTAAGTTTCTCCATTAATTTACATTAGTTGCTCTTTAATACTGTATTCTTTATCTTATGAGTCCTTGATTGTTTATGCATGGTACAGTGGAAACAGACAAGAGGAACATGAAAGCAGAGATAGTTCATATAGTATACTTATAGTACTGTCTTAAATATATCAGCCATTAGTGTGCTCAGTATAAAAAGAAGATGAAATTGAGGAAGAGTTTCCAAAATTCAACAGTATCTCCAGTTGGTACCCTTCCTTTCTTCCAGAGAAATTTTTAAAAAGTTTATCTCAGTTATTTGTTATAATTGAAAAGATAACTTTTGTTATTTTTTTTATTCTAATTCTTCTGCCAACCTGCCCCCCCTTTTTTTGTAATGAAGCTTAAAAATATTCTTGGGGGCCATAGAGATAGTACAGCAGGGAGGGTGCTTGCATTGCCCACAGCTGATTATTTGGTTTTAGTCTGGGCACCATATATGGATGTCCCTGAGCACCACTAGTAATGGTCCCTGAGCACAGAGCCTGAAGTAAGTAAGCCCTGAAGGTTGCTAGGAGTGGCTCCCAAAACCAACTAATTTGCATGTACTCCATTTCCGTAATGGCAATGTATTGGATGAATTTTTTCCTTTTTAACTTTTTATTTGTTTCTGGGGCTATTCTTGGCAAGGAGTATGTAGGTTTGAGATGGACTATAAAAACTGATAGAAAACAGAACAGATGGGCCACATTCCAGATTAGTAACCCCTGTACAGTTTCTCCTCCCTTTGCTAGTAAGCAAGACCTGGCACCTGTCTTCAGACAGCCTACCAATAGCACCCTCTGCAGTAGACGAGTGGTTTTTACCTTTCTACACCTGCACACAAGCTTTTGAAAACCACTCATTTAGCTCACTGGGTTATGGCCGAGGTTTTCTCAAGATACTACTACCCTCAGGCTATTGACTGAGAGAGACCTTATCTTATCTGAAGGCTTAGGTCCTTAAGGTTGGGAAGGTTGGGAAGGTCCTCTTGCATTCTTACCCCTTGGACACCTTTCTAGAGGAATGCCTCTAGAAAACGGCTGTTGAATGTTTAACTCTGCTAGGTTGTGAGTGATCTTAGAGGAAGCGTACATGCCACAGTGATGATTATGTACCATGTGCAATACTGTTCATGTTCAAGGAGTACTATATGGCTAAGCCACACCCATCACCAGAGTATCAGTGTCCCTCTACCACATCTCTAGGTTCCCTCTTCCTTCCAAACTTAGTTCTGCCTTTGTTATGGGGCAGAAGGGGAAGTGTGTTGTGGGTCACATCCAAGCTCTGCTCAGGAATCATTCCTGAACATGCTTGGGAGAACTCATATGTGGAGCTAGGAATCAAATCAGGCTCAGTGGTGTTTAATGCAAGCTCTTTTACAAAACCATGTTCTATCCCTGATCCCTCATTCAGTTCTATAGGCAGACTCTTAGGGGCTGTTATCATTGGGGAAAGGTTTCTCTTGAAACACAGATGTCTATGACCATGGGACAGGGATCATTGAGAGCTATGTGACATAAACAGCAAGTGAAGATTTTTTTTTGGTAACGTATATTCCTTAATTGATATAACTATTAGATAGTTGGCTTCTATATAGCATACCTTGTTTAGTTCTCCTTTTCTTATGTTCAGAAAATACTTAAAGCTTGTGAGATAGCTCAAAGGGCTGCAGCACATTCTTGTGCATGTTTAATCACATCATTATAAGGTCCCTGAGTGCCCCTAGGTGTCTGGAGCCCTCACCAAAATAACTAAGATAATATATTATGATAATTCCCATGCTTCAGAAGCCAAGAAAATGCTCAGAGGGCTGGAGCCTAGATTTGCATGCAGGAATCCCAGTTCAGTCACTGGCACCACCTGGTCATCCAGATGCCACTGGGTATATCCCCAACAACACTGGGCATGCCCTAAAACCAAAGAGTACTGTCAGTTATATATTTGGTGGTTGGATCTTTTCTCTTTTTGCTTTCTCTAAAAATATTTAGTGCACCTCTTATCTTTTGACTTGAAAGAGTGAGCCCATTTCCTTAATTTTTCCTGAAATGCAGTCTACCTGGTAGGCTAAAATAGAAAAATATCTGCTGGAAAAAAAACACAGATGTTTTTGTTGTTTGCATTTTCATCTTCAGGACCCAGAATTATATATTTTCAGCTTTGATAGTCTGTCTGTATATATATATATATATATATATATAGTAGAGAAGTTACCAAGTTTTCATTTGGTCTTAGTCATCTTTGCTTTCTTTTGAAAAGCAGGAATATATTTATATTACAAATCTTTTTTTTGGTTTTTGGGTCACACCCGGCAGTGCTCAGGGGTTACTCCTGGCTCCATGCTCAGAAATTGCTCCTGGCAGGCATGGGGGACTATATGGGGCACCGGGATTCGAACCGATGACCTTTTGCATGAAAGGAAAACACCTTATCTCCATGCTATCTCCCGGGCCCTATATTACAAATCTTAAATTGACTGTTTCTTACTCTTTCCTCTTCTACATTTGTGCTGTGGCAGCTCATAAAAATTTGCTTTTCTGGGACTGGAGAGATAGTGTGGAGGTATTGCCTTGCATGCAGAAGGACAGTGATTCAAACCCTAGCATCCCATACGGTCCCCCGTGTCTGCCAGGAGCAATTTCTGAGCATAGAGCCCAGAGTAACCCCTGAGTGCTGCTGGGTATGACCCAAAAAACTAAAACAAAAAAAAAATTTTTTTTAACTTTTTCTAATCCTCTGTTTCTCCAATTAAGCTATTCTTTATAATATTTTAAATATTATATAATACATATGATTCTTATGGTTTCAGAAAAGATATACTGAAATAATTTATGTGTATTAGAAGAGGAAAATTTGAGATTAGAGGGACTATGTCCTTTGTAATTTTATCTGGGTTTCCTCTTTAAGACTGGAGAGTCTATTGGCAGACTCTTAGGGTTTGTTATCATTGGCTAAAGGGAAAGGTTTCTTTTGAAACACAGGTTTCCATGACCATGAGACAGAGATCATTGCAGTGCAGCCTGATCCGGTTCATTGCCCAGTACCGCTTACTGTCTCGGAAACACTGCTAAAGATTACTCATGAATGTGCCAGTAATAGCCCCTGAGAGTCACCAGTTGTGACCCCCAAACTCCCAAAACAGAAAAAAATTAAGTTAAAATAACGAGTATTTTGCAAGCTGAGTTGAGTTTCTTTTTTAATCTTTGAACGATGCTATGCTGCTAAATGTTAATAAAGCAGTGGCTATCTGTGATACTATTTATATATAACCAGGATTCATGTAAGGAACATTTTGGAATCTATGCAAATCATTTTATATGCTTTTATTAAAAGCACTGAGACACCATAAGATATTCTCTCTCTCTCTCTCTCTCTCTCTCTCTCTCTCTCTCTCTCTCTCTCTCTCTCTCTCTCTTTTTGGGTCACACCCTGTGACACTCGGGTTACTCCTGGCTATGCACCCAGAAATCGCTCCTGGTTCCGGGGACTATATGGGATGCCGGGGGATGAACCAAAGTCTATCCTAGATCAGCCACATGCAAGGCAAATGCTCTACCTCTGTGCTATTGCTCCAACCATTTAAAAAATTTTAATGTTAAACTTGCGTATAGCTTTAATCTGCATCCCCCACCCCCATCTGGTTTTTAAATAATAGAATCTTATTTTTAAGTCTTGATTTATATATTTATTTTTTTTCTATAGACTAGACTTTTTATTGTTGTTGATGTTGTTGTTGTTGTTGTTGTTAAAAGGCTCAATGTAGTCTGTAGCGTGTTTTTCTCATTATCTTAAGTAGCATTACAATGTAATACATTTTCTTTGGTTTGTTAAATGGTCATTTCTTCCACAATGATGCTACATTCTCTACCTGGATTTTTTATGCTTACATTTATTTTGGAGGGGGGCCACACCAAGTGGCGCTCAGGGGCTACTCTTGGCTCGGCGCTCAGAAATCACTCCTAGCAGGCTCCGGGGACCATATGGGATGCCGGGGATAAGACCCCAGTTTGCCCTACCGCTATGCTATAGCTTTGGCCCTCTCATGCTTACATTTATAAAAATATTTCCTCGCTATCTTGCCTGCCTTTCTAGATATATGACAACAGGTTTGATGTAGGATTTTTTCATTTTATTTTATTCCTAGTGTGCCTTTATCCTTTTATTTAAGTTACAATGTGGGGATGGATCCTTTTTTTATTTCTTTTTGTCCCAAATATAGGTAAATTAAAATAGATAAATCTATAGCGTTTGTGTTAGACTTTATTTGTTTGTTTTTATTTCTCACCTTTGCTTGTTGGATTGCAAAAGCTCTACGGATACAGAAATCTACTCCTAGCAGCTAACAGAATGAGTAGCTATAGTATACACTTAAAAGAGTTGGTCCAGAATGAGAATACTTAAAAGTAGTTTGTAGATGGCTAACTAGGGTTTGATTCTCTTCACCACATTTTGTCGATTGAGCCTACCAGCACTGATTACAATGACTATGGCACCAAAACAGAAATAAATACTTTGAGTTAATGAAGAGTTTATGCTCTTCATTAATCACATAATATACAGTACTCTGATGAAATTTATTATGATTAAAATAGCTAACAAGTGAGTTTTGTGTATCTATTTGGAAAATGTTTAAGAAAATAAAAAATATAGAAAATTTTTGTGAAAATAATCAATGACTTTCTTCCATATTTACTATTGGGCATATACATATCAACAGTTGTTTCATTATGCAAAGTCTTTTGTGACCTTTTCATTTAATTTTGGTTTGGGGGCGCCACACCTGCTGTACTCAGGGCTTAATGATCACTCCTGGCAGTGCTCAAAGGACATTATATGGTATTGAGGATTGAAACAGATTAGCCACGAGCAAGACAAGTGCAAGTGCCTCACCCACTTTACTTTCTTGGTCTGTGACTTTTCATTCTATTTTTATTGTTGTTTTTGTTTTGTTTTTTTTTTTTTTGCTTGTTTGTTTTTGGGACATACCCAAGGTGCTCAGGGATTACTCTTGGCTCTGTGCTCAGAAATCACAGGTTCGGGGACCATATCAGATGCCGGGGATTGAACCCAGATCTGTCCCAGATCCACCGTGTACAAGGAAACACTCTACTGTATCATTCAGATCTCAATAGGTATTCGTTTCTCATACTGAAACAAAGTATATTTTTTTGAATAACTTTCCCCCTACATCATTGTTTGACCATGTGCATAAGATAAATTAGCATGGAAAAGGTATTTGTAAAACTAATTAAATCTGGCAAAATCCTTAGTCCAAAAATGTTTCTTTAATATCTATATGTTGGCTTTTTTAATGCAGTATTGCTTTAAGTTGTTTAATATATATGGGGGCCGGGCGGTGGCGCTGGAGGTAAGGTGCCTGCCTTGCCTGCGCTGCTATATATGAGAATAGAAAAACAAAAAATAGGGGCCGGGCGGTGGCGCTGGAGGTAACGTGCCTGCCCTAACCTAGGACAGACCTCGGTTCGATCCCCAGGTTCCCCATATGGTCCCCCGTGCCTGCCAGGAGCGACTTCTGAGCGAATAGCCAGGAGTAACCCCTGAGCGTCACCGGGTGTGCCCCCCCCCAAAAAAAACCAAAAAAAAACAAACAAACAAAATAAGAAAAACAAAAAATATAATAAGCTTGTTTGTTTTCATAACTAAATATGATCATTTCTTAATGTACAGATACTTGTTTATGTGTCTTAGTGTAAGGCCAAGGCATTTATTTCCTATCACTTAGTACTGGGGTATTACTTAGAGCACTTTACATTTGTACAAATGTACATTTGTATGTACATACAAATATACATACTTTACATATATACTTTATATATTTCTGGTATAGACTGCATCCATAGTCCTTCCTATGATATGTCCAAGTTAAGTTTCTCTTTAATACATGGAATATGTATTAACTTGAACATCTCTTTTCTCTTAAGTGTACTTACTAACATCCCTGTCACACTCAGTACTGTAGGGCATAGTCTGTTTTTCGTGCCCATCAATTAATAATTGAGTTTTCTCAGTGTCATGAAGAGTTGTTTGAAGGAAGTAAATAGAAATTGATAAGAATTTGTACACTCAAATTATTTTGTCTATTATCATTAATTATATGGACACAAAAATTACTAGTTTTCAGCATATATTTTTCTACTCTGTGTATACATATGCTTATTATTAAAAATGTATTTTACTAAATTGATTCTGACTAGGAAAGTTGTTTTGGCATTAAAAAAATATTGTGAACATTTTTCCATGTCCCTTTATAAAGAGTCATTTACTCAACATTAGTCTTCAAAACATTGTTTTGGAACTTACAGCAGTTAAAGTTAAGAGAAAAGGAGACTTGAATCTGACAATCTATTCTTGAGGCTTAGTAATAAATAAAGCTTATAAATAAGTAAAGCTTATAAATCGATATTTCAAAACTGCATCATTAATTCTTTTTTTTTAGGGGGGGTCACACCTGGCAGAGCTCAGGGGTTACTCCTGGCTCTACGCTCAGAAATCGCCCCTGGCAGGCACGGGGAACCATATGGGATGCCAGGATTCCAACTACCGTCCTTCTGCATGCAAGCAAATGCCTTACCTCCATGCTATCTCGCCTGCCCAAACATTAACTCAATAATATTACAAGGGGCCAGAATGTTAGTGCAGTGGGTAGGGCATTTCCTTTGTACATGGGTGTTCAGATTCAGTCCCAAGCATCCCATATTATCTTCTAATCCCTCTAGGACTAATTCCTGAGTGTACAGTCAGGAGTAACTCCTAAGCACCACTGGGTGTAGCCCAAACAAAACAAAAAACAAACTACTTTCCTTTATTTTCTTTGAATATCTCTTATAGTTATATATCTCCTGAATATCTCCAAATAGTTACATAAACCACTGCTTATTGAGAAACAGTTACAGTTCTTTCCCTAGATTATAATATAATTAGAGCCCATATGTTACAACATATGAACATGTGTTATGTATATATTTATCTTTTGCTCTACATAATGTAGTACTGTTGTCAGCAGTAGATATTTTGGGACCTTGCCATTGAGCTGTTTATAACTTGTTCCAAGATGAAGAATAATGGATATATAAGGGTGTTCACTAAACATAAAAGGGCATTTAGCGTTAGACTACCAATTTCTAAAGATTAAATTAGTTTAATCCATAGCCACAAAATATGTGGTAGAACCAGACCTATACCTTAGAACCAACAGTCCTCATCAGTTCTTTCATATTTTTGATGTTCTTTGTCCTTAGTGCTTTTTTTTTTTAACATCAATTTTGTCTCTTTTTTGTTTGTGGTCCACAGTTAGTGGTGCTTGGGTTTTACTTACTCTGACTCTAGTCAGGCATTACTTCGGAGTTTGAGAGATGATATAGAGTGCCAGGCATCAAAATTGCAAGCAAGACAAATACCCTACCTGCTGAAACCATCCTATCTGCACCCTACTTAAAGCTCTGGCCCTATCATCTCCCTGTCCCCACACCCATCCCTACCCCACCACCTCAAGAAAATACTACTAAAGTCATCTTCTTTGCTTCCATGATAGGTAAAGGAGAATTAGTTTAATTTATTCAGCACTTCTTAAAAACCAACTCTTTTACAGAGCCTATAAAAGAGGGGAAGACATAGACCCAAAAAACTAGAAACTCGAAATACTAGAAGCATTTGTACATGTGGAAAGAACTTATAATCTAAACATCTATTACGTTAGAATCTCAGTTGTAAAAAAAAAAAAAAAAAGAAAGAAAAGAATCTCAGCTGTATCGTTTTTCTCTATATAAGATACTGACCTGAATAAAAAGGTTTGGGGATATAGCAGAATTCTATATCTAAATCTATTCTAAGGTGTTTTAAGAGGATATTGTATCAATAAAATGAAACACTGGTCATACTATTCCCCCCTCCCCAGTAAGTTCCCTTATTCACTCTAGGATGTGATTCTCACATATTTTTTGTCTTGGGACTCCTTTATACTCGTAAAAATGATGTGGTTAGGGGTCAACATTCAGTTAAAAGCCATATATTTATTATTTTTGTCGAAGACAGAAGTAAAAACAGCTTTAAAAAATGATGAGCATATAGTGGTACAGCCAAGGACTCAAGTCAACATAGTGAAAAGAGGAAGTTAAGGTTACTTTGAAAATAGTTTGGCCATGTCTTCTTGAAAGGATTTATTTTCTATTGTGTCTTCCGATGATCACTTTTGATGATCTACACTAGAGAGAATACTTACTATTGATTCTTAATTGCCATATTTATGTTATTTTCATGTTTTTCCTTTCACTCTCTTAGAGGTTTCTTTATAAAAAAAAATGAATCATATGTGTTTTGTTTGTTTTGCTTTTGAGCCACATTTAATAGTGCTGGGGTCCGAACCTAGGCCCATCGAATGTGAAACATGTTCTCAGCCTAAGAAAGTTTCCTTATGCCCTGTACATGTCTTTTAAGCAACGGCTTTTAAATTTTTATTAGTCCCATTGTCCTGTTTTGTGTCAGTACAACCAAGAGTAATAAGAATAGTAATGTTAATTACAAAAATTAAAACTGAAAAATAAGAAATTTATGTTTATTGGAAATATTGGTTAAATTTATTTTTCTGGTTCCATTTCTGTTTGTTTTTAGGCTTGCATAGATGACAATGTTGATATGGTGAAGTTCCTGGTAGAAAATGGAGCAAATATTAATCAGCCTGATAATGAAGGCTGGATACCTCTGCATGCAGCTGCTTCCTGTGGATATCTTGATATTGCAGAGTAAGTCAGTTCTGTATTTACTTTGATCTAAGTATTTTTATAGACACCAGGTATTTTATAGAAATGATTATTTCAGATAAATGAGTGGTCTTATAATACTTTGAATCATAAAAGTTATTCTTTCTAAGAAAGAGAATAAGTTGGTCTTGGAAATACAGATACTATAGTCTTTTCACCCTTCTCACCATTTTTTTTTTTTTTTTGGCTTTTGGTACTTTATATTGATATAAGTAATTTTCCTTTCTTTTGTGTACACACAGAACACTGTCAGATGATTAAAAATTAATAGTCTTGACAGTCATGGTTAGGGAAAATTAAGAATTATTTGTGTTGAATGGTTATTGCTTATTTTTTTAATTTTTATTTAGTCCTTGTGAAATTACAAAGTTATTCATAATTGCATTTCAGGCATACCAATCCCTTCATCAGTGTCTATTTCCCTCTACCCACCTTATAGTTGCTCTAAAGAGATGCTTTTGTCTTAAAGTATGTATTTGAATGAAACACATGTGTTTCTGTTATGTTTCATACTGCCTTTGTTGATAGAGTCTTGAACAAATACTTTCACCATTCTTTCAGCTCTTCCCCACCCTCCCAAGCTCTCCACCATAGATGTTGCCCCTCCCTGCCCTGATCCTTAGTTTTTCCAAGTAGCATATTCCTACTGAAACTTTACCAGTTTTCATGTTCTTTGTTTCTGTGTGGAAATTTGTTATTCCACCATATATCTCGTTATAGCCCACGTGTGAGATCATTCTGTGTTGGTCTCTCTCCCTCTGACTAACTTCACTTAGCACAATACTCTCTAGGTCCCTTGATGTAGGAATAAATTGCATGGTCTTATCTTTTCTTACAGCCTAGCAATATTCCTTTGTGTATTTGTACCATAGTTTCTTTATCTAGTCATCTATTCTTGGACATTTGGGTTGTTTTATGTTCTGACTATTGTGGATAGTGCAGCAATGAACATAGGAGTATAAATATCTTTTCCCTATTTTTGTTTATTTTTTTTGTCTTTTATTTTGGTCCAAGAAATACATTCTTATTTATTTATTATTTTTATTTGTCGGGGGGTGGCCCAAACCCAGCGATGCTAAGGGGTTACCCCTGGCTCTGAGCTCAGATCACTTCTGGCACCCTGGGGAGGCTGTCTGGGATGCCAGGAATCAAACCCAGTTTGTCCCAGGTCAGCTGTGAGCAAGGCAAACTCCCACTGTGCTATTGCTCCGGCCCCCGTGGAATATATTCTTTTTTTTTTTTTTTTTTTTTTTTTTTTTTTTT
>PVKC010049235.1:0-10767 GCA_004027635.1 Crocidura indochinensis | reverse complement strand
TGTCCAAGGAGAAGTATGTACTTTTTCTCAAATGTCTTATGGGTAATTGTGAAGTTTGCTTATGAAATTTTAGATTTGTGTTGCAGAAAAACAGCCATGGACCTCAACCTCATAGGTGGCACTCCACTTACCCCTGCTTTGATCTCTGGTCAGCTGCTAATGATATCAGCTCTACCTGAAAGCCTGATGTTACAGAGATAGGCAATGGTATTCCTGAAGGAAAAGTTCAAGTGTAGGCATCAAGCCAGGAATTTAGAAGGCATTGTTTTGAGAATGCTCTGTTCTAGCTGGAATGAAAACAGATACCTGAAAGAAGTTGAAAGAATCAGAAAAGGAAGGCATATTTGTCTTTGCCAGAGCTGTTTCCAACTGAAAAAGGCTTTCAGTTCTGTTATATTAGCAGCCTGAAACATCCAAACCCCAGCAACCAGTTTCACTGCATCAGAAAATGATTTATTCTCTGAAGTTAATGATCTGGAACAATAGATTGGCCTTGGTCAAAAATCAATTTTTATTATTTGAAGAAGGGACTAGTAAGAGTCGCCGTTTCATTATCAGACCCGCAGATGACAATTCTAAATTATGATTGTTCAAGGACAAAGCTTCATTGAGATGGTGGTTAGGACACTTTCACAATTTTTCCTTTCATTAATTCTTAACACTTAAATTTGGACTTGGTGATGATTTGTATAACTCTCACTTAAAATAAATGAGCTAGATTTGGTTTCCACCTAGAAAAGAGTGGCAGCTACTTTGGGATATAATTCTGAGACAATGTTTATTCACAAGTTATTTGATGCTGCCAGAACATCTTCTGGGCGAGAGCTGCTCTCCTGCCTGTAAGGACTTGGAACAGGGCCACTACTCTCATACAGCACAGTTATTTAAGACTATGTCTCAGGTGAGAAGGAGATTATGTTTAGGGTTTGATTCAGGTTAAGTTTAGGGCTAGGGCTAGGGTTAAGCTTAGGGTTCAGGTTAGGTTAGGTTAAATATTATGGCTAGGTTTAAGGGTTAGTGATATTGTTAAGGTTAGAGTTATAGTTAGGGGGTAGGGATTAGATTGAGGGTCAGTGATAGCACTGGATTTAGGGTTAGAGTTTGGCTTAGTTTTGATATTGGGTTTATGGTTATGACTAATATAAAAGGATTGGGATTGATATTTAGTGTTTTAATTAAGATTAGGTTTATGGATAGTGTTAGAGTTAGGGTTGAGGTAAGATTGATGTTAGGTTTAGGGTTAGGCTTTAAGGTTAGGATTAGCATTAAGGTTAGGTTAATGTTAGGGTTAATGCTAGAGTTAGGTTAGTGTTAGTTAATATTAGAGTTAGTGTTAGATTAATGTTAGTGTTATGATTATGGTTAGGGTTAGGGTTATGCTTAGGTATAAGGATTGGGTTTAAGTTTAGTGTTAGGAATTAAAGTTAGGGTTAGGTTTAGGTTTTAGTATTGGGGTTAGTGTTGGAGTTAGGATTAGGGTTATGTTAAGTTTATGTTAAGGGTTATCGTTAAGTTTATGGATAAGGTAGGGTTAGTGTTAGGGTATGGGTTTAAGGTTCGGTTGAGGATTAGGGTTAGGGTTAAGATTAGAGTTAGTGTTTGGGTTAGGTGTTAGTGTTGGGTGTATGTTGAGGTTAAGGTTATTTTTATGCTTAGTGTAAGGGTTAGATATTAGAATATTAGGTATTAGGTTAGGGTAAGGGATTGGTGTAAGGATGAGGTTTAGGTATAATGTTAGGTTTAAGGTTAGGTTTAGGGTTAGGTTTAGTGTTATGTTAGGCTTAGTGTTAGGGTTAGATTTAGTTTTAGGGTTAGTTTAGGGAGAGGCTTAAGTTTAGGATTAGTCTTACTGTTAAACACTGATAGGGTTATGGTTAAGTATTAAGTTTAGAATCATGGTTATGATTATGGTTAGGGATAGGGTTAGGGTTAGTGCTAGGTTTTAGGGTTAGGATTAGCATTAGAGTTAGGGATAGGCTTAGGATTTTGGCTAGAATTAGTGTAAGAATTAGAGTTAGGGTTAGGGTTAGTGTTAGGTTATTTTTTGGTTTAGGTTTTTTACAGTTCAGGTTAATTTTAGGGTAATGAATCCTTCTCAATACAGGAAGAAAGAGAAGACGGGATGGTAACTGCTAAGATGGTGCCACAAGATGCCTTTACTCCTTATGCTCAGGCCTTTTTCTTTTGCCTTGACTGAAAAATCTTCTCCTTAGGGAGTAGGTGGTTCACTAGTATTTGGACTACTTCCTGCCTGCTGAAGGCTGAAAGGTCCACAGGGTCTGACTCCCACCTTTATTCCCAAATCCCATAACCCTATATCAGGTGTGGCGAACGAGTTAGACACAAAGAGCCAAAATTTTAGAATGTAAGTGTCAGAGAGCCATACCACACAGTGATCTGCCAAAACAGACAAACACTCAGACAAAAGCATATGATTTTAACAGTAATCTATTAAACACATATTGCATTTTGCCATTTTGAGTGAGGGTCAAAATCCTGCAGTGTGGGGCCCGGGAGATAGCATGGAGGTAAGGCGTTTGCCTTTCATGCAAAAGGTCATCGGTTCGAATCCCGGTGCCCCATATGGTCCCCCGTGCCTGCCAGGAGCAATTTCTGAGCATGGAGCCAGGAGTAACCCCTGAGCACTGCTGGGTATGACCCTCCCCCCCAAAAAATCCTGCAGTGATGGTGAGGGTGTGCTGCATCCTCCACACTAAGAACTAACGACAAGATGTGACCCAACATGTGACACACGGGTGTCCCCCCGCTTGCTGGCCCGTGCAGTTGTTTCCAAGGGATGGGAAACAGGAGGATGCAGCCTGGGGGCGGGACTGAGCGCTCAGAGATCTCTCCTCAGAGGTCTCTTCTCAGAAGCAACAGAACAAAATCCAAACTTGGTAAAGAGCCAAAATAATGATAAATGATAAGAGGCAAAGAGCTGCATGAGGCATGAGAGTCGCGTGTTCGCCTCCCCTGCCTATATATCTCCTGCAAATTGATAATTATGGTGGAGTCTCAGTGCTTCTTCCTTTTTGCCTTGATTCGGATTGACCATGGTCCTTTTTGAAAATTTGAGGTAGTTATCAACTTATATACATGGAAACCCCTTACTAACTTGCACTGGAGAGCATGTCACACGGCCACCATCTTTTCTTCATTTGATGCTCTGGTCGTGTCTTGAAGGCTGTTCTGACTTCTGCATAGAGCTGGAATCGAGGCCCAGCATATACTCTATGAATGTTCAGAGAAAGATCAAACAAGTCTTCTTCTGAGCTGTTTCTGGGAACTCAGAGTTCAGAGTGATTTTAAGTTTTGTCTGAATTTTAAATGTCTTTCTCTATGGTCTTGATGTGGGTCATGATGTTTGATTATGTTATGGTGGAAGTGGAGGAGGGTGGGAAGAGGCATCTAGTCCAAGAGGCATCTATTTAGTCCAAGTGGTGTTATTGCTGACTCATTGTTCAGAATGACCCCTGATAGTGCTGTGCTGTGAATTTAATCAGCATGGCTTGCATCACCAGGCACATGTCTTAATCCCTGTACTATTTATCGAACCCAGTGCTCAATTTAAATCTCATCGTCATCAAGGAAAACCATTCAGGCAGTAGTAATATCTCAGGGTATAAAAAATAAGACATAAAAGAACAGGCAACTCTTACTTTGACTCTATTCCATACCCAGGAGCATAGCAGAAAGAGCAACGTTCTCATACAAATGCACATGACTAGAAATCAAAGGAAAAGTCAACTGGGCAAGCTGCATCAGACACCAACAACATGAAATAGAATAGAGAGTTCTAGCAACAAGCCAGTAGGTGATCAAGAACTCTGGACATTGTGGAGCAAGAGCAGTATAGAACAGTGCCAGCAGGAGTCCAGACCAGTGTGAGCACCATTGAACAAGATTAGTATGGCATGAGGCCTGCACTTTGTACAAGGGACACTGTGGGACCTGAAACTACTCACTTACACTGTAAAATAAAGAAGGTATATTATGAAAGCATCTGGGAACTGTGCTAATGTTACACATAGTTTCCCAAAGGACCCATTCAGAAGCTAGTTGGAATTCACTCTGTTAGTTCCCTGGTTATATCCAAAATCTGTCCTTTTTGAAAGGGAATTCTGTCCTTGGAGCTACAATAGTATCTGGGATGGTTATTTTCCTTGGAATTTTCATTGTTGAGGTTGCCCCCATAAATTTATGAACTGGATGCAACTGTACCCCTCAACACCAGCATGCAATCACAATAGATAACTTAAAGACAAAGAATAGTGAAGGCAGGATTAAACTCCCAGGTGTGTTTAGATCTGGGAGTCTTTGAGGAATATCAGATATGATCTCAGCTAGCCATTCATTCATTTTATTCTGCTCTGGTCTCTGTGTTGGGTCAATTTTGGCTGTCACTTGAGTGAGATTTCTCAAAATAGATTTTCCTCCCTCTTCTTTGTCAGAGTCTTAATTTTTCACTCTGACTGCTGCCTCCCAGTGTTCTCCAAATAGGGCTCTGCAGTAGTGCTAGTGCTTTCATCTTCCCCAGTCAAAATGGGCTCTGTGCCAGGAAGAAATGGCTCCCACATCCTGTGTGATCTTTTCATCCGGGTCCCAGGCAGCCTTGCTGTGTCTGGAGCCTTACCATTGACTCATAAAAGCAACTCAGCTTGTATTTGTAAACTCTTTATTCCTGTGGATATGTTGGGGAAAGGTATCAATCTAGCCTTTATTGTTTCAATTGTAATAGGTTTTGCCCAGAAATTCGTGGGCTAAGGTTTTTTTTTTTTTTAAATTAAATCATCACGAGATACAGTTAAAGTGTTGTTAGTTGAGTTCCATTATATAAAATTCCAACATTCATTCCTTCATCAGCGTTCATTTTCTGCCACAGATTTTCCCAGTTTCCCTTTTATCTTCTCACTCTCACCTCAGCCTGCTTCTAGGGCAGACACTTTATTTCCCCCCTCCCTTTCTCCTTTCTCATCCCACCTCTCTCCATTATTCCCTTTCAGCACCATGTTTTGCAGTACTGTTAGTGGAGAGACATCATGCAGTATCATTTTACTTCCTTGAAGTTCCCAGCACTTGTCCAGAGTTATCATTTCAAGCTATTATCATAGTGATTCTTTCTCTGTCCTAACTGTACTTCCCCCATTTGTATTGTCTTTCGATATTGTTCTCATTCTATGCTTATTTTTTATACCTGCAGAGAAGTGTGATAATTCTGTTTGTTCTTTCCCACTGAATCATTTCACTTGGCATGATGCTCTTTCTGTCTATACAAATATAAGCAAATTTCATGACTTCAGTTTTCTTAACAGCTGCATAGAATTCCATTGCATAGACGTGTCATTATTTTTTATCTGTTGGAATATACATCAATGTTATGGAGAAATTTTATTGTTTTTCTCTATGTATCTTATAGTTTCAGGTTTGATAAGAAGATCTTTAATTCATGTGGATTTAACTTCTGTGCATGGTGTTAGAAAGAGGTCTAAATTCATTGTCTTGCACATAGCTAGTTTTCCCAACATCACTTTTTGAAAAGACTTTTTTTACTCTGATTTATATTTTGGTCTTCTTCCACTAAGTTGCTTTTCTTCTTAGGAGCAGAAAGCTTGATGTTTGGATTTCTTGCCTGAGTGCTGGATTTCCTGAACCCATTCTTGTACATTTTCTTTTATTTTTTGGTTTTTGGGTCACACCTGGCAGTGCTCAGGGGTTACTCCTGGCTCCATGTTCAGAAATTGCTCCTGGCAGGCACAGGGGACCATATGGGGCACTGGGATTCGAACCGACGACCTTTTGCATTAAAGGCAAACGTCTTACCTCCATGCTATCTCCCGGGCCTGTGTGGATTATTTTCTGCATCAATGTTTGCTTCCAGACCCACTTCTTACCACTCTCATTTTGGATCCTGGGGTCCCACTCTTAATCATGAGTGCATGCTGGATCTTATCAAATTTTTTCTGTGTCTTCATCTATTGATCTGATCATATGATTATCATTTTTCTTTTATTGATTTGTTGTATTATATTAGACTTGCATATCATTTATATATTAATCATTTTATTGTGACCAAAGTGAATAATAAATCTTTCACAGTGATATTTAATGTGATAGAGTGACAATGAATCAATGAATCCCACCAGTAGGGTTGTCCTCCTTCCACCCCTTTTACTAGCATGTTTCCCATATCACCCTCCTTTGCTCTCCGGAGTGCTGGTATGACTGTTCCTCTCTGTGTATAGCTTGCTGTATATATTGTTGTTTTTGACTTTGGGTTTGGTGTTTAAGTCTGATCATTTTTTTTTATTTCCACTCAATGTTTATATGGCTGTTTGGCCCTGGTACCATTCATTTTGATTTTTCCCTTCAATTCATGAGGCAGAACAAGGTGATTCAAGTTGTGTGGTTCTGTTGGAAGAAGACAGAGAAAAAGACAAAGAAGAAGAAGAAAAAGAAGAACAAGAAGAAGAAAAAGAAGAACATAACAAATCAACAAACAACAACAAAAGAAATTAAAAAAAAGAGGCAGTAATTACCAAAACAAACAAAGGGGCACCCAGCAACCAAAAAAAAAAAAATCACCAAATAGTAACCAAGAGTAAAAAAGAAAGAAGAAAAGAAGAAAAATAATTAAATTAAAAGAAAAAGAAAAGGAAGGAGTGCTGGTTAGCCAAACCTTGCATATCATATTTTAAGCAAGTGTTTTTAAAACCTTTTTGTGCAAAGGCACACATTTTTCGTGAAAAAAAAAAAATCACGAGGCAAACCACCATTAGAAAATGTTAAAAATATTCAACTCTGTGCCAATATTGACTATATAGGAAGTAATTCTCTTGAATAGGAATCAAATAAACACAAAGAAATAATTTTATAATTACTTTATTATGAAATAATCTAATGATTGGTTTATTTGTGAGCCAAAACCGCACGTTACGGATGAAATTGGAGTTTTTCCCATGGCACACCAGACAACATCTCACAGCACACTAGTGTGCCACTGTGGCACAGTGGTTGAAAAACGTTGTTTAAACCATCTTTGCATACATGAGATAATCCTATTTTCAATGAACCAAATGGCAGTTTTAGTGACCATTTATATGGGGGGGGGGCGTCCAATTTGTTTATTTCTGCTATAAGTTTTATTATTTTCTTCCTCTTGCCTGCTTTGGTGGTCCTTTTGTTGGTCATTTTCCAGTTTTCTAAATTGTGCACTCAGGCTATTTATGTGGTTCCTTTCTTTCTAATGAATGCTCAAATAACTATGAACTTTTAATAATATGTGCTAATCTGGCCACCGTGGCCTTTTTAATAGGTGTTTTTTTGCTTGAATCATTGTCTTGTGACCCTTGACCTTTTATTTTTCTCTGACAAAGCTCAAATGAGTTTCTTGCAAGCAGCATCATTTTGGGTTCAATTTTCTAATCTACCTTGCATTAAGTGTGCTCTTAATTTGTGTGTTTAATCCATTGAGATCGAAAGATTGCTTCCATGGAGTATTGTTCCATCTTCTTTTTTTAAATTTGTTATGCTTATATTGAAGTAGCTCTTTTCATTCTTCTCATAAATTTGGTCTAAGGTCTACAAAATTCCTGATCTTTTATTTACCATGAAGATGTATATGATTTCTCCAAACCTAAAGGAGTCTGGATGGGTAAAATATGCTTGTTGAGCTGTTTATCTCATTGATGTTGTTTTGTTTTGTTTGTTTGTTTTTTTTTCAATATCCATCACTCTCTTTAGGTCTGGAGAGTTTCCTATGGTAAATATGGTTAATCTTCAGTGAACATGAAGAATGCTACTTTGTATGTGATTTCCTTTTTGATTTTTATGTTTTCAGTATTCTATCTCTATCCATGGTCTTTATCATTTTTTTTCGTTTTGTTTTTGGGTCACACCCAGTGATGCTCAGGGGTCACTCCTGGCTATTTTCTTAGAAGTCGCTCCTGGCAGGCACGGGGGGACCATATGGGGAACCGGGGGATCGAGCCACGGTCCGTCCTAGGTTAGCGCAGGCACCTTACCTCCAGCGCCACCGCCCGGCCCTGGTCTTTATCATTTTTATTAGGGTTGCCTCGGTGTATTTTTATTTGGGTCTCTTTTATTTCGGACTTTTTTGGGCCTCTAGGATTCCCCTGTGCCCCTGTGCATGGCTTCTGGCCATTAGTTTGTCTCTGTCCTCTTTTCCTCTTGCCTCCTGCTTGGGATCCCTTGAGCTAACTCTTAAAAATGGAATTTAGGGCTAAGGATGGAGGTATGGGATACATTCTATGAAGGAGGGAGGTCAACATTGGTGGTGGGAATGACCCTAGTTCACTGTCACTATGTGCCTGAAATACAACTATGAAAGAATTGTAATTCACATTTGTCTCAATAAAAATAAAATTAAAAAAGGACTTTGGGATAAAGGAAAGGCTTTTACTGAAGGAGAAGGGAATTTGACTCCCCACCCCAAAATTACGGTTGATATATAGTGAGAATCTCTGCATTGTTTTATATGGAGATATGGATATGGCTGTGTGGAGGTGTATCCTAGTTTTTGATTTTCCAACACTGTTTCTAATTCCTTTGAAATTGTTGGTTTATAAACTTTTGCTCAAGAATAAGGTAACAGAATATTAAGCACAGGTAATTTGCTCTAGGGAAAAATGCCAGTTGGATTCTGGAAGTGATTCAGGAAATAATGCCAAAACATAGGTCACATTGGATAGTCTGGCAAGTCTGAGGATCGGTGCCAGCATGACTGGGTATGTGAAATGTTTGTAGAAAGCAGATGTCGCATGTTCCATGAGTGCACTAAATATTGTCATGGTGGCCACCAATCTCTTGGGACCTGTGACTTATTTTATGGGACTACTTGACTCTTCTAGACTCCAGAATACCTGAGGCTCCTTTTGTCTGTTACCCCATTTTAAAGGCTGCAAAGTAGAAGGCTACAAGTGCCAGGGACACGGATGCTGAGTGGAATGAGGTGCCCACCAGGGTTGCCAAAATGCAGCCACCAGCGACCACTGCCAGAGTGGTCCTGGGAGATAGGAAAGAGATACAGAGGTAGAAACAATGTATTATTTTATTTCCAGTCTGAAATCTGCTGTACAGGGTGGCGAGGATGATGCTCTGAGTGACATATTGGTAATTTAACAGCCAGAGAGGGCTGGGGAGGTCTGTAGGTCAGGGCTTAGAGAGAGAAAATAGAAAAGGTAGATATGAAGCAGGTAGCATCTTGCCAATGCTTTATCTTTAGCCAGACCCATCTGGCGGACCTGGAATGTAGGCTCTGCTCTGTCCTCAACCCTGTCCTACCCCATCAACTGTCAAACTTGTCCTTAAATTGTGCATGTCCAGGTCTAATTCCAAGGGCAGTCCAGGGGGTGTGTCTAGGTCTAATTACTGCTAAATAAGTTAACATTATATAAACAATTATATTACATATATTATATATTACATATATTATATATTAACATTATATATATCAAAATATTGTCTGTTACCCCACAACTTTCATTCTCTTTGCCAACCCCTAATAGGAAGAATTCTTCTCTACCCTAGATACTATGACTGGAATCACTTTATTTCAATATGTATGTATATATATATATATATATCACCTTATTCTTTTTGAAAGCCCAATAACGGAACAGAAGAGATAAACTGGTCTACCCAGGGAATATATATATGGTAAGTATTAGCAAAGACAGATTATCTGTACTTTACCCCCTCCTCCTATTTCTGATGGGTGGGTATCATCTGCTTGATAAAGCAACTGTACTTGGAGATTGGGGTATACTGGTCAAAAGGGGAGTTTGGGGGTGGGGTGATAATACCACAATCAGCTTCTTTTTATAGAATGGCCATACTTTTAGATAAATATATACAGGAAGTGTAAGAAGGGAGTTAATAGATGGGATAATCCAATAAATTTAGAAAGAGGAACCTTTCCCTTTCCTCCTAGGTAATATGATTGGAAAATTTATCTTGTTAGGTATATTTGCAAATATTTGTGAATTGTGCTTCTTTTTAAAGGCATTATTAGAATGTATTGATTCAGCTGAATCAGATAAATATGAAGCCAACATCACCTTGATACCTAAACCAGACAGAGATGCATCAAAAAAAGAAAATTACAGACCAATATTGCTGATGAATGCAGATGCAAAGATCCTCAATAAAATCCTGGCAAATAGGATTCAATGCCTCATTAAGAAGATCATCCACTACGATAAAGTAGGTTTCATCCCAGGAATGCAAGGATGGTTTAACATCCGTAAATCTATCAACATAATACACAACATCAACAAGAAAAATAAAAACCACATAATTATATCAATAGATGCAGAGAAAGCATTTGATAAGGTTCAACACCCATTCTTGATCAAAACTCTCAGCAAGATGGGAATGGAAGGGGGCCCGGGAGATAGCATGGAGGTAAGGCGTTTGCCTTTCATGCAAAAGGTCATTGGTTCGAATCCCGGTGCCCCATATGGTCCCCCGTGCCTGCCAGGAGCAATTTCTGAGCATGGAGCCAGGAGTAACCCCTGAGCACTGCCAGGTGTGACCCCCCCCCAAAAAAAAAGATGGGAATGGAAGGAACCTTTCTCAATATAGTTAAGGCCATCTACCACAAGCCAGTGGCAAATATTATCCTCAATGGAGAAAAACTAAATGCCTTCCCTCTAAATTCTGGTACAAGACAAGGCTGTCCTCTCTCACCACTCCTATTCAACATAGCACTGGAAGTACTCGCTATAGCGATTAGGCAAGAAAAAGATA
>PVKC010049234.1:0-10766 GCA_004027635.1 Crocidura indochinensis | reverse complement strand
TGGAAATGGAAACACATACCCTGCTCATGGATTGGCAGGATTAACATCATCAAAATGGCAATACTATCCAAGGCATTATACAGAATTAATGCGATCCCTCTAAAGATCCCCACGACATTCTTCAAAGAAGTGGATCAGGCACTTTTGAAATTCATTTGGAACTTTAAGCACCCTAGAATAGCAAAAGCAATCATTGGGAAAAAGAAAATGGTAAGAATTACTTTCCCCAATTTCAAACTTTACTACAAAGCAACAGTGATCAAAACAGCATGATATTGGCATACGGACAGGCCCTCATATCAGTGAAATAGACTTGAATACTCAGAAAGTGTTCCCCAGACATACTGTCACCTAATTTTTGATAAAGGAGCAAGAAATCCTAAATGGAGCAAAGAAAGCCTCTTCAACAAGTGGTGTTAGCACAACTGGCTAGCCTCTTGCAAAAAGTTGAACTTAGACCCCCAGCTAACATCATGTACGAAGATGAAATCCAAATGGATGAAAGACCTTGATATCAGACCTGAAACCATAAAATACATAGAACAACACTTAGGCAAAACACTCCAGGACATTGAAACTACAAGCATATTCAAGGAGGAAAACGCACTCTCCAAGCAGGTGAAAGCAGAGATTAACAGATGGGAATATATTAAGCTGAGAAGCTTCTGCACCTCAAAGGAAATACAATTTAAAGATGGGAAAAGTCATACCTCCCATATCCTTTCCCAAGGGTTGCTCTGGGTATTCTTGGGTGTTTATTGTTCCTGATAAATTCAGGAGTGTTTAGTTCACTTCTTTGAGGAACATTATGGATACCCTTAGAAGCATTGCATTAAATGTGTACAATTCCTTGGGGGAGTATTGCCATTTTAATTATTTTATCCTCTCTATCCATGAGCAGGATTTAGAAGTTTCTTTGTATAATTCTTTCACATATTTATTTATGTTGACTCCAAGATATTTGAGTTTGTGTGACACTAATGTAAAAGGGCTTGTTTTTTGATATCCATGTCTTCTCTATCATTCTTGGTGCATAAGAAGGCCATTGAACTTTGTGCCTTAATTTTGTATCCTGCCACTTTGCTGTATAAATTTATACTTTTTAGAAGTTTTTGGTAATAGAGTGTTTAGGCTTTTCTAAATATAGTAACATGTCATCTGCAAACAGTGAGAGCTTGACTTCTTCCTTTCCTATCTAACTGCCCTTGCCTTGATATTTTTTTCCTGTCTAATTGCTGTGGCAATAACTTTCAACACTATGTTGAATATTAGTGGAGAGAGGTCAGCCTTGTCTTATACCAGATTATAGAGGAAAGGCTTTCAGTTGATCTCCATTGATATTAATATTTTCCATTGGCTTGTGTTAGATTGCATCTACTATATTGAGAAAAGTTCCTTCTATTCCCATCTTCATGAGAGTTTTTTTAATCAAGAATGAGTGTTGGAGCTTATCCAATGCTTTCTCTGCATCTATTGATATGATCATATAGTTTTTATTTTTCTTTTGTTGATATGGTTTTTTATGTACATTGATTTACCTCCTTGCATTTCTGGGATGAAACCTATTTGGTCGTAGTGAATAACCTTCTTGATGAGACTCTGGATGCCAGGAGATCTAACTATGGTTCATCCTAGGTCAGCCACGTGCAAGGCAAACACCCTACCACTGCACCACCACTCCAGTTCATGTATGGATTCTTTCATTTCCTGTAAAAGTACTTCTTTCAGTTGATTAAGTTTTAATCTATGGATTTCTTAATTTTTCAGGCTGAGAATTCCTCTCTTTCTTTTGCTTTGACATTCATTGCCACTTTTAGGTCCTCATCTATTGGGCTTTTGTATTTGGTGAACTTGGAAACTTGCTAGGATTTCTCTCTATATCTCCAGCTGCTAGTGTTTTCCTTAGTTTACACATACTTTTTGCATATGGTGTTTTGCAGTGTTGAAGTTTTGGGTTTTTTTCATAAAGTGGCCTGCTGAACTTACCTGTGGTAAAAGTGATGAAATAATTTTCTAATACTATAAGCTGTTCAGATATGCCTCTTCTTCCTTCCTGATGTGTACTTATAAAGCTATGAATTTTCCTCTCAGGAACTCTGTTGCTGTGTCCCATCGATTCTGATAGTTTGTGTATTCATTGTCATTTGTTTCCAGGAAAGTTTTGATTTCCACTTTGATTTCATCTCAGACCCACTGGTTGTTCAGTAGCAGGCTGTTTAATTTCCAGCTGTTAAAGTTTTTCCTCTGTGTTGTTCTGTACTTCACATGTAATTTTAGAGCCAGTGAAGGTAGCCTGCAAAATTTCTATCCTCTTGATTTTATGGAGGTATGCTTTATGTGCCAGCATATGATTTATCCTGGAGACTGACCCATGTACATTGGAGAAGAATGTATATCCAAGTTTCTGGGGATGCCATGTCCTATATATATCTACTAGTCCTGTTCCATTTCTCTTTTCAGGGCTAGTATATTTTTGTTGAGTTTATGTCTGGTTGACCTATCATGTGTTGACAGAGCCATGTTGAGGTCTCCCATAATTACTGTGTTATTTCTGATGTCCTCTTTCAAATATGTCAATAATTGTGTTAGATAATTTGCTGGTCTCTCATTGAGTGCATATATATGTTTAGTAGTGTGATTTCTTCCTTTTGCACATATCCCTTACAACTTTCTCCCTTACAACTTTTCTGAGTCTAAAGTGGGTGCCATCAGATATTAATATGGTCACCCAGCTTTTCTAAGTGTGTTGTTTACTTGAATGATTTCCCTCCAGCCTTTGATTTTGAGTCTATATATGCTCTATTTAGGTGTGCTTCTTGTAGGCAGCAGAAGGTTGGGTTCATCTTTTTGGTGCATTTCGTCACTCGCTGTCTCTTAATTGGTACATTTAGTCTGTTGACATTGAGGGAGATGATTGTCATAGGATTAACGTCATCTTTGTGCACAAATTTGGTATGTTTGTTGGTTTATCTTGTTTAAAGTAGATCTTTATGTTTTTCCTTTAAGGCTGGTTTTGCATCTCTGAAGTTTCTGAGCTGTTGCTTATCTGTGAAGGTATGTATACTTCCTTCAATCCTGAACGTGAGTCAGGCTGGGTGCAGTATTCTAGGTGAAGCCTCCATTTCATTCAGACTTGTTACAATATTCCACTACTGTCTTCTGGCCTTGAGAGTTTCTTGTGACATGTCTGCTATAACACTTAACGATGTGCCATTGAATGTAATTTCCCTTTATGATCTTGCTGCTTTAATATTCTATCTGTGATATTCGTCATTGTAACAAGGATGTATCTTGGGTGTTTTTCTTCGGGTCTTTTTTAGCTGGTACTCTTTGGGCATGCAGGATTTGATTACATTCAGTCTTTAGCTCGGGGAGTTTCTCTGTGATGATGTCTTTTACTGTTGATTGTTCCTGGGGCTCTTCTTCCTGTGCCTCTAAGACTCCAGTGTTTCTTATGTTGTCTAGAAACAATAGATTAATGTAGCAATCTTGCAGGCTGCAAAATTAATACACAGAAATCAATGGCCTTTTTATACACCAATAATGATATGGAAGAAACGGACATTAGGAAGACAACCTCATTCACATTAGTGCCACCAAAACTCAAATATCTTGGAGTCAACTTGACCAAAGACCTGAAGCACTTATACAAAGAAAACTATTAAACCCTGATCCAAGAAATTCAAGAGGTCACATGGAAACACATACCCTGCTCATGGATTGGCAGGATTGACATCATTAAACTGGAAATACTCCTAAAACATTATACAGATTTAATATGATCCCTCTAGAGATACCCATGATATTCTTCAACAAAGTGGATCAATTACTTCTGAAATTCATTTGGAACAATAAACACCCTCAAATAACTAAAGCAATCTTTGTGAAAGAAATATGGGAGACACTACTTTCCCCAACTTTAAACTGTATTACAAAGCAATAGTTATCAAAACAACATGGTATTGGAATAAAGACAGATGCTCAGAACAGTAGAATAAGCTTGAGTGCTCAGAAAATGTTCCTCAGGCATACAATCACCTAATTTTTGACAAAGGAGCTAGAAAACCTAAATGGAGCAAGGAAAGCCTCTTCAATAAATGGGTGTTGGCATAAATATCTAGCCACTTGCAAAAATGTAAATTTAGGCCCCCAGCTAACATAATGTATGAAGCTAAAATCCAAGTGGATTAAAGACCTTGATATCAGACCTTGATATCAGGTATGTAGAACAACATGTAGGCAAAACACTCCATGACATTGAGACTAAACGCATTTTCAAGGAGGGAACTGCACTCTCCAAACAATTGAAAACAGAGATTAAATGATGGGAATATATTAAACTGAGAAGCCTCTGCACCTCAAAGGAAACAATGCCCAGGATTCAAAAGCCACCCACTGAGTGGGAGAAACTATTCACCCAATACCCATCAGATAAGGGGCTTTTCTCCAAAATATACAAGGCACTACAGAACTTTACAAGAAAAAAACATCTACCCACATCAAACATTGCGGAGAAGAAATGAACAGACAATTTGACAAAAAAGAAATACAAATAGCCAAAAGGCACATGAAAAAAAAATGCTCCACATCACTAATCATCAGGGTGATGCAAATCAACATAACCATCTGAATGAATGAGGGAAGTAGAAAATCTGTCTAGAGCACAGTCAGGGATGAAGTAGGGAGGAGGGACATTTGGGACATTGGTGATCGGAATGTTGAAATGGACTGAAACCCAACCACAATCATATTTGTAATCAATGTGTTTAAATAAATATATTAAAATTTAAAAAGGAAGTGATTAGAGGTATATTTAATTTTAAGCTTATTTTTGCTAAATGAATGAGCTTGTCAAAGTATGACAGAGGTATTACAATTTACTTCATAGTTTTTCTGTTGTGTTTTATGGGCTGTGGATTATCTGAGAGATATAAGTGTTAGGTCTGGCCTGCCTAGACTGCCAGTCTCTTTTGGTCTGGAGAGTCGGCGGGGTGAGGGGTATGGCAGCGACTGTGCAGGGTTTTGGCCTTGCCCTCAAGTCTCTGCCCTCCTTTGTCCCCTGTGGTATGGCACTCGGTCGCTTCTTTGAAGTGTGAACCTAAGTGGGGCTGATGGCAGCGACTGTGTGGGGTTTTGCCCTTCTGTTTTATTTTCGGAGGGCATATTCTAAGCAGTGTTGAGGTTATGATTGGCGAATCTGCCAGAGGCTCATTTCTATAGCTTGCTAATGTTATGCTGTAAGGGCTTTGTAGTGCTGTGAATTACTAGGACACTGAGTAATATTCAAAAGACCTCCAAAGATATATTCAGTAGTGCTGTCATTCTGGCCCAGCACTACTGGGCCCAACCTTGATGCCTCAGCTCCGCTTCAGCAGGCAGAGCATCTTCATATGTAGGCTGCATCCTCCTCAGGATGGGGTGGCATTGGAGGGAAAGTCAAAACAAAAGACATAAATAAGCAATAGAGATTTGTCTTTATATAAGACAGTAAGTAAATGCTATGAATTTACTTTATATGTGTTTATGTATCCCCCTAACTATATGTTGCGTCTACATTACTTTTATTTTACATTGTAAAAATTTTACTATAACATTAATTTATATAATGCATGAATACTTTACTTATAAGAATGCTATCTTCAGCTTAACCCTTTAAATTAATGTTTTAAAATTGCATGACATTTGTTTCATTTTGAAAGCTCAGAAAATTGACTGTTATATCACACTATCAGATCATTATCAAACTAGAAATTTAGACATTCAATAAGTGCATGTTATTTATGTCATTTTTAGGTTCACATTTCAGTGAGGAGATAAGCTTATGGAATGAAGAATGTTGATAACAAAATTGAATGCAATTTAACTTTTCTTTAAAGAAGTAAAATTACCATGAATTGTTAAACATATATCTAAAAAGGTGAAAAAAGAAGAGCAGCAATTTTCTCTCAGACAATTAGACCTGAGTAATGTGTTAGTAATGTGTTAGTAATGTGAAGATAGAAATTAGTTTATGAAAAAAATAAGTGACAGATCTGCCTACTGCAAAAATATGAAATGAAGGTGTTCATAAGTAGCAACTGTTATTATACAAAGTCAATGCAAAAAACATTTTGAATCTCTTTTCTCTAACATATAGTGCTTTGTTCTACTTCATAAATTGGTTAAAATTACACAGCTGAAACCAGCTCTTGGGCTGTGAACTATATGTCTTAAGAATATGGTGTCATCTTCATTAGTATTCCTATGATGGCTGTTATATTTTCTACAAAAATCATTTGTTTAAGTCTTACAAAATCATAGGAATATCTAGATGATTTATATAATATCAATTTATATAATATTAATAATTTTTATGTTTTACGTGGAAGATTTAATGACTGTATAACAAATGCATAGGACACAAACACATGTATATATAGGCATATTTTAAAGTGCAGACTTGAAAATATATTCTCTAAGCATGCCACTTTGGCTGAAATATAAACTCTAGATAATATTTAGGTCATTTGGACTGGAACTTGCCTCATTTTATCTGTCTCTTATTTTCTCAATAATCCCCCAAATTTATCAAATTATTAAGACCTCACAAAATTTCACTTATAACAGATACTATTATCCTTTTAATCACCAATATTTATTTCTTTTGTAGAACCTCTTTAGTATTGAAATATTACCTTACAGATTACTGAATGTAGGTTCCTAATAATCTGCCTATCTCAATTCTTTGCAGGCCACTTGAGTCAGACCAGGACACAAACATTTTTCTACTATTGAATACAGAGTCCTGGAATGTGGTATTTTAAGTACAATGCTTGCTGTACATGTAACCTACCCTACTTCCATCCCTGGCATATATGTTTCCCCAAACCTGAAGTAATCCCTGAACATTTCTGAGTATAGCAAACAAACTATTGAGAATGACCATTCTTATTCTTTGATTCTTAATTTATATTGGTCAATCAAATATAAAACAAATAATTATAAAACAGATAAACAGATAAAACAAATAATTATCACTCTTACTGCCAAACTCATTCCCTGTTAAACTGGGACAAATCACCATGGTTTGCTTGTATGTTATGTTTCGGCTCCATACTTGGAGTTCTACTCTTGGCTTTGTGCTCTGGGATCTTGGCTGACCATGCTGGAGGGACCTTAATGGATTTTTTTACTCCACAATCAAACCAAGCACCTTTCCTACTGTGCTATCTTTCTGGATTTTAAATCAATGCAGCAAATGTGAATTTAATCAATACACTTAAGTATATCAATAAATCAGTGTTTTTAGGACAGAAATAACTTTGTCTCCAGAAATCATTTAGCATGTCTTGAGATAATTTTTATTGTGATATCTGAAATAAGGGGGATTTGCTACTAATTTTTAGTGGGAAATGGGTGAGTAGTGGCCAGGTATAAACAAGGAACTTTAATAGCTTTCCACAAAAAATTTACCTGATACTGACTGTTCTTAATACTGAGAAAGAGAAACTTTAGAAAGGTCATAATATTGTCCTATTATGATAGTATAATAATAAATTAAGAGAAATACTTTAGAAATATAACGAGAGAGATGCATAAAACCAGTAAGAAACACTTATTACTGATTAATGATAACTGAATAAAAAGATAAAGATGCAGTTCAAGAAATGTTTACCTGTGCGTTGTTTATGAAAAAAGGTATTATATAAAAGAGAATAAAAAAAAGAAAATTGTGAAACATTTCAGCATTTTCCAGAGAGCAAATGTGATTTTAATTATTTTGCAAATAGTAATTATACATAAGATGTAACATGGTTGGTGTTTTGTTCTTTAAGTTACTTCATTTCTTATATTCATATTATAGTCATTATAAGTTAACACTCATTTAGAAGCTCAGTGCGAAAAAAATCTTAGATTAAATATATACATATCTAATGATAGGTATGAGGAAAATTAATTTCCATATAATTTTAAATCATTTATTCTCCTTTTTAAATTTTTGGGGTCATACCCAGTGACAGGGGTTACTCCTGGATATGTGCTCAAAAATTGCTCCTGGATTGGGGGACCATATAGACACCAGAGGATCGAATAGCGGTCATTCCTGGGTCGGCTGCGTTCAAGGCAAACTCCCTACTGCTGAGTCATCGCTCTGGCCCCTAAGTCAGCTAACTTTTATTTTTTTATTTTTTATTTATTTATTTATTTATTTATTTATTATTACTATTATTATTATTATTATTATTATTATTATTTTGGTTTTTGGGTCACACCCGGCAGTGCTCAGGGTTACTCCTGGCTCCATGCTCAGAAATTGCTCCTGGCAGGCACAGGGGACCATATGGGGCACCGGGATTCGAACCGATGACCTTTTGCATGAAAGGCAAGCGCCTTAACTCCATGCTATCTCCCGGGCCCAAAGTCAGCTAACTTTTAACATAGCAAATGCAAGTCTCTTCCTTATTCTTTTTCAACAAATGAACTGAATCACACTACACATAGATACAACATCAATTGACAGGCTGCTGTGACAATACGTGTGTTCTTAATGTTGGTATCATTTTAATTTTAAAGAACTATTATCTAACTTGCATAGCAAACAATATTGCAATTTTATGTATATTTCATCTTCAGTAAAGCCCTCATTGCTCCCATTTAATGACGGTAGTGAACCAGTTCATTCTTAAAAATCATAAAAGGTTTTGAATAAAACCTCTTTAATGCCTTAGTAATTTCTTCTATGTAATATAATAATCTTCAGTTTTCTCAAATTTTGTTATTTGATGGTTTATAGAGGTTTGTCTATTTTTATTGCCTAATTCTGAAACTACCAATCTCTCTCTCTCTCTCTTTCTCTCTCTCTCCCTCTCTCTCTCCCTCTCTCCTCTCTCTCTCTCTCTCTTTCTCTCTCTCTTTCTTTCTTTTTTTTTGGTTCTTGGGACACACCCAGCAACACTCAGGGGTTGTTCCTGGCTCTATTCTCAGAAATCGCTCCTGGCAGGCTCAGGAAACCATGTGGAATCCCTGGATTTGAACCACTGACCTTCTGCATGCAAGGCAAATGTTTACCTCCATGCTATCTCTTCGACTCCTGAAACTACCAATCTTCTTAGTGGCTTTGTAAATAAAAAAATTGAAAGAGAAAATATTATGTTTCATCAAAGTACGTTAAAATGAAATTAAAATTTCAGAATAATTAAATATTTAAACATATTTATATTTTATCACATGAGCACAGTTATATAAATATGTGTTATCAGTACACTTATTTTTAATTTATATGAATTTATTTATTTTATTATTTATTTATTTATTTTATTTTAATTTATTTATATGAATACAACAGACACAACTGTTGACTATGCAGTCACATAGTGAGCCAAGACTTCATAGCCTTTCAACTATATTGATGTCATATTCATGTTGAAAAAACATGCTAAAATCTAAAACACTCAAGATAGACACCAAACAAATAAATTTTCTCATTTTCCAGTTAAGTAAAATTGTTCTAATAGAAAAAAATCACATTTTTGACTCAAAGCAAATATGTGACTTATTATTAGCATTAGCTCAGTAATTCTATTCCAAAATGAATTGTATACTCATTATAAGAGACGTGCTTAACATTATAAAAGGTAACCACCAAAATGCAGACATGTTTCTTCAGATAAGGCAAATCAAATAAGTAATGAGTAAATAATAATACTACTTTAAAATAAAAACCCAGTAAACTAAATATTTTGACTCAACTATGGTTTTGGTTAATTCTTTTATACTTTTTTATGAGAAAATGAAACAGTCTTTGATTCATGATAATAAATTAACACAAAACTTGAATGTCCAAAATGTTATTTCTCCCATTTCTTACTTTTAGAAATGTCTCTTTGTCACAAACACACACACACACAGTTTTTTTTTTTTTTTTTTTTTTTTTTTTTTTTTTTTTTTTTTTTTTTTTTTTTTTTTTTTTTTTTTTTTGTCTATTGGGGGCTCATCACGCTTGGGAGTTAATCCTGACTCTGTGCTCAGGAATCACACCAGCCCAGAATGGGAGTCCATTTGGAATGCTGGCAATCAAACCTAGGTAGACCACATGCAAAGTACACACTTTCCCCAATGTACTAACCCACTGACCCTCTTCTAAACATTCATTAATAATAGCTATTATTTTATTTAACATAGTTGCAAAGGTATGCGCTAAGCCGGTGGTCGGCAACCTGTGGCTCGTGAGCCACATGTGACTCTTTAAACTTTTAATTTGGCTCTTCTGTGTTTTCTGTGTTCTGGGTGGCTGCTCCAGGAATCAGGACTGCCCCTAAGCTGTTAGTGCTCGCCTGGTGTGCAGCCCCCTGGGGCGGCTACACACAGCACCAGTTGAGTCATGTGGTATGGGGGGGGCATGACTTTCTGTGTGTGCCACACAGGTCCAGTCAGTTCATGTGGGGGCGTGACTTTCTGTCTGGCACCGCCATTGAGGCAGCATTTTTCTCTACACTATGGACTGAGGAGCAACAGAGGAGAGAGCCGTGTGTGGGTCAATTGCTGTATCTTGGTGCCTGGTGAGTCACTGTCCAGCCTGGACTCCACCCATCCCCTCCCCTGTAGGACAGTATTTGTATTGGGGCCCTGTGAGCCAGAGCTTCATGCATTTTTTTAATCTAGGAGCCAGCAAAGTAAATTAGTGGTTCTGAGGTCAATATATAACAGTACCAGTGAGGACTTTTTTTGAGTGAACACTGCTTAAAATATCCATGATGAGCCCCACTAATTTTATAATACTATTTACA
>PVKC010049233.1:0-10769 GCA_004027635.1 Crocidura indochinensis | reverse complement strand
ATCTTCAGGAATCCATATTTAAAGCTCAAATTTGTAAGAGTTGTATGTAAATTTCATTATATTGCAAAAATGAACACAAAAAATGTGTGGGTAAGAAAGCAAGCTGTCCGTAAGCTTCCCATTCTTGCTCTCTATCTCATAAAATTTCCTCTGCTTCTTTACCCACCTCCGACCTTCCTCTCCACACTCAGCAACATACACATTCACTCCATGTTTGCCATCTGTTCCGAAATATAAAATCAAAGTACTTTTGATAGAGGAGAAAATCTCCAAAATGCTTAATAAAAGTGCTTAGCTATTGAACAGATGAATAGGACACCTTGTGGAAAAAAACATGGTTGGCCCGATGCTGTCATTATGTCCCCCTCCATCACGACTTTGCACCTGCCCATATGGGCAGACAGTGCTGCTGACAGTTGGTGATGCACGTGGGTGCAATTTAAAAGACACACAACTTCCAAGCAGCATTCTCTGTGCCTTCCTGCACACCAGGGTGCCTTCTTGATTATTCTCCCATCTACTTCTATGCCTTGCATACAGCCTTCTTTCATTTCCACCTTGCCAAATGCTCACTTCTATCAGGCTCCATGTATGAGTGATACATGAATAAATTTTATAATGTGCATAAATGAGAGGACAATTCAAGCTGTGAAGAGAGTCAGGGTTAATACAATAGTGGGTCCTATTTGCCTCCTGATGGGCCATGTCTTGAGAACAGTATATGTAGTTGTTGACAAGTTTTGTGGGTCTAAGTGGACTGGATCACCCCCTTTATTGCTGATTGCTTTGGGACTGTGCACCATCACTAAAACAGGCCATTGCACAATTAAAAGTGTTTATAACACAATCTGTAGGGGAAAATGCAAGGCAAACAGAGTCCCTCATTTAAAAAACAGGAGAGGACGTGTCACTAAAAGTACTAAATACATGTTTTTCTTCTATGATTCAGGGGAGGGATGCTGCACCCAAGTCAAAGCAGACCCTTCTCCCCAGATGCCTAGAGAATTTCATTGTGACCTGGTGTCTGCTTTGGCTGCTAACCACCCTCCTGCACATAGTCACTGGTGGCAGGGAGTTGTGATCAGCACCTTCTAGGGTCTACAACCTTATTAAAAAGACTCACCTAATACTGAATCGGTCACACAAAACTGTCTCCCTGGCAAATGTACCTCATGCATACTCATGGGATGTTTTGCCAAGGTGTGTCTTTGCATACTCTACTGCCCAACATTCTGAGATACCTGCCCCTAGCCTAATTGACCCCTTTGAACCAGTAGCTCAGAGATTTCAGTGATTATTGTGAAGTGGGAAAGTAAGGCAGGGAACAGAAAGTGGGGGGCTAAGGATCCATGGGTAGCACATTAAAAGACAGGGAGAAAGAGTAGAGGAACTGAGTTACAACCCCATACACGCCCCCTTTGTCCCTTTGGAATTAAATTACAAAATGGAAACTCAAAGATGAGACCATGAAGAATGTCAAAGGAAAAACACATCATGAGATCCTAAGCACATGAACAAGGGTTCCTGCTTAGGGCCAGTGAGGGCATTCCATGAAGCCAGCCTTTAGCATAATGCCATAGCACAGACTCAAAAGTCCAGAAATATAAGTTAGTATCATCATTCTCAACTTGGTCATCTAGATGGAATGGAATATGTGCTGCATATGTCAAACTTGTGTCTGGAGGTGGACCTGGCAGTATGTTGGGGAATTAATAACAAGGGCATGAAGCCTCTCGGCTTCTAGAGAGCCATAGACCATTCCTGCACCAGGGGTTTGACCTCATGCTTATTCCGTACTAGGAAAGAACCCACTGTTATTTCTGACTTAGGAAAAAAACACAGAAAATCTATACAGGTAGCTTTGGAGTTGGGGGGGAATCCCAAGCAATGCTCAGGGGGGCACACCTACACTGGTACTTGCCAACTTGATCAGTGGTTCAGTGTGAATGCATGAAAACAAAAGGCCTGAAATACTAAGGGTTGTCCTGGCCACCCCAGAGCCATACCTGGTGATTTCAGTGAATTATGTAATGCCAGCCACTGAATCCAGGCATCATGTATGTATATTAATCCCTGTATGATCTGCCTGAACCTAAAAAAAAAGGAGTTTGCTAATTTTGGCTGAAGTAGTTCAATTTCCAGTCTCCTCTTGAAAAACATGATTGAATGAAGGTCACAATGTTATGAGCTTGAGCAAAGTATTTTCTTTTTTTTTATTAATATCTTTATTTAAACACCTTGATTACAAATGTGATTGTAGTTGGGATTCAATCATGTAAAGAGCACATCCCTCACCACTGCAATGTTCCCATCACCGATGTCCCAAATCTCCCTCCTCCCCACTCCACCCCCGCCTGTACTCTAGACAGACTTTCTACTTCCCTCATTCATTCACTTTGCTATGATAGTTCTCAAGTAGTTATATCTCTAACTGCACTCATCACTCTTTGTGGTGAGCTTCGTGTCGTGAGCTGGACCTTCCATACCTCCTCTCTTTTGTCTCTGAGAATTATTGCAAAAATGTCTTTTATTTTTCTTAAAACCCATAGATGAGTGAGACTATTTACAATACAGACTCTGGAAACAACAAAGATGCCCTTCAACAGATGAATGGCTAGAAGAAACTGTGGTACATATACACATGAAATTTTTCTATGCATGGATGTACATGGAATCTATTATGCTGAGTGAAATAAGCCAGAGGGAGAGAGATAAATGCAAAACAAAGTTTTTTCAATGACCTCTCATTCCCATCTTTTATCTTCCTTAGGCTTGGCTGGTTCAGTTGATAATCTAAAAAAACAAAACCTTCAGAAAGAACCATGTTGGAAGCATCAAGTCATTGTTTGCTGGAAACCAAGAGAACCTAGCAGTTGGACACCATGGGTAGCAGTTGGACACCATGAGAATCCCTGGACTCTGAGGACCTGCTCTAAAGGAGACAGGTTTTTGCTACTGCATGTGAAAGAAAGTTTACTCACTTTCCCAGCACCTCTTCTAGGTCTTTCTGAGACAAGGCACTTAGTCAAATTGCAGTGCCAATTTTAAAAACTCCATCTTTCCTTTTTGTGCCCACAGATATGCATGTTTGCTCAAATTAGTGACATGCAAGTTGGTACAGGCTTTTTGAATGTTCAGCACCAGATCTAAAGTGACTGCTGTCACTCAGATAAGAAAACAGCTTTCTACATGCAGAAATCATACCTAGAAGGCATCAAAAACATGCTAGGAAATACTAAGAATGCACCTTAAAATAACATACAAAGGGTATTAAGTGGGAAGGAAAGTTAGATGTTTCTGCACCTGATAAATCACCTAAATTTATTTTTGTATCCAGACAAGTGGTTCATATGGTATTAAATATTCTTCCAAGAGCAAAGTCTGGGATTGATTCCTAATACTCCATGAACCCTCAAGTACTGGGGCGAGTATCCCCCATGGTCCCCAAGTATCATTGAACATGCCCAACCTCTAAATCCACCCCACCCAAAATACTCATTTTCTGTTCCTGTGGACTATTTATTTTGATAGTTAATATTTCTTTTTGAGAGAGTTAATATTTTTTTATTTCAGCCATGAGGCTCATATGACCAGCAGATGAAGACCAAAAAAATCTGGTCTGCAAAACAATGTAATAAGATGTCAAGTTACTCAATGTAACATTCAGAATGGGACAATTGAAAATCTCCAAAATTAGTATTGTGCAATTCCTGCCATGTGTCAGATACTCTTCTCCTCATACTATGTTCTATTCTATAAGTCAACATATGATACTCTAACCCCCTATGGAACTAGCTCTGAGCAATGTTCACAAAGCTACAGAGATTCAGCAGATAACCCAAAATGGTAGAAAACATACCTAGAAGGTACAAGACCGTGAGATGAATTCCCAGTACTGCATGCCCTCCTGGTCCAGCACCATTTAGCCTGCCCTCCTGGCCACTTTGTATGTGAGCAAACACCGGAGATTATTCCCAACAGACAGACTTATTATCACCTTTATCTTCTTTCTGGGTCTTTACCCTGTCCATCAATCCAAAGCTATTCTCATGCTCTGGGTGTTGAATGTTGAACTAATCCAGTTACAGATGGAGGTGGAGAGAAAACTACAGACTCTCTGAGAACACTCCTACAAATTATTTGGTTTAGGAACTGCTCTCTCCCTTTATAAAATGTCAGCAATATTCTCTCTGGAAGGACTCTTGAAGCTCATCTTGCAACTCCGGAGGAGGGCTAGTACTAAGGAACAGAACATGAGCCCCCATGGAACCATTTGTCACTGCCACTAGCCCCAATAATAACACTTCCTTTGGCTCTACCTCAATCATAAATTTTTCCCACCTTACTTACTCAACCGGAAAGTATAAATCCCTAACCCCAACCTGAAAAACAATGTGATTTTGCCAGGGTTGGGGTGAGGAGTAGGAGGCAGTCCATTGTTTTTCAGGTTGCTAATATCTAAATGAATTTGCTTTCTTATATCAATTTTATCTGCTAGATATTGGTTTTCAGGAATCAAACTTAACCCAAACTGAGTTAAATTCAGTAATGCCTTGAGATAGATGGTTATAGACTTGATCACTATCAGGTATGGGTGACCCCAAGTCCATGCTTCAGCATCCTCAAGCCCTTGTGTTGTCAGCCTAATAAAAAAAAAGTGCCTAAGTTACTTATGCGTTATGAAGATGCAAAGTCTCCAGTCTGTCTCTGCAGACTCAATTACTAAGCCTAAATTTGAAGTCTATAATAGTGAAGATGTTTCATTAAGAGATCTGGGATCAGGATCGGTGCTAGAACACATGCGCTGTGTGCAAAATGCCTTGGGTTTGCAGTCCCTACTTCAAAGTATAACCTAGAAAAGTGTTTCTAATTCTAAACTCAATCACTATGACATATAGGTACTTTGTTGGTCTTTTTACAACAGAACTTGTTCTTTATATATCTAATGAATTATTTATATAATGGTTACTAATATATATATATTAGTGGGAAAGTAGGAAGTACCTTCCCCATCTCAGAGATATCACTGGATGGTGCTCAACTACAATGAAGACTTTGGGGTCATTCAGATCATTCTGTTTTATTTTTTTTTAATGGATTACAGAGAATGAGGCCGCTAAAAGGCCAGTTAAAAAGATTCTAGAAACTAGAGTGAAAGAACAGTAGATATTTACCTTGTTTGCCTTATAGGGGTGTCCTGGTTTCAATTCTCCAAGCCTGCTAAGATTAAGCCCTAAGCACTCTCCCCAAAACAAAAACAAAATCAAAAGATTCTTAATGGGGCCCGGGAGATAGCATGGAGGTAAGGTGTTTGCCTTTCATGCAGAAGGTCATCGGTTTGAATCCCAGTGCCCCATATGGTCCCCCATGCCTGCCAGGAGCAATTTCTGAGCATGGAGCCAGGAGTAACTCCTGAACACTGCTGGGTGTGACCCAAAAACCAAAAAAAAAAAAAAAAAAAAAAAAAGATTCTTAATATTCTAATTAGCAGTAGGAAATTTTGCTGCTTGGATCAAGATAGAAGCACTAGTCTTGGTGAAAAGTGGATAAATTGTACATGAATTTTGACATTAGTATTGATCCATTGAAGAACTGAAATAGTGTAAATATAAAATGGAATATAAAATGGACTTGCATGTTTTTAGATCTGAGCAAGGAGTTTGTCAGTTATTGAGGAGAAAAGTATGGAGAAGACTGTATGGGGAGACTTTCAGGAACTCAAGGTTGACTAAATGAGCACCGAAGAGTCTAAAAAGATATTTAAATGAGGACATAAGTTAGGCTGTTAGATATATGACTTTAGAGGTCCAGAGAGAGGTGCTGCCTAAAGATGTAAATTTGGTAGTTTTCAGCATGGAGTGTGGGATATTGAAAGCAAAGCTGCATAATATCAAAAATATCATCACCACAGTGAATAATGATTGAAAAGTTTAAGCAGAGTTATTCAAAGTATAATTCACTGATCAACATCAGCACCACCTGGGAACTTTCCGATATGCAAATTCTTGGGCCCACCTCCACCCACTAGATCAGAAACTCTTGGGTGGGGACTTTTATTGCAGGTTTCAACAAGCCCTCCAGGTGTTTCCTTAGCCTATGAAATGTTGAGAACTACTAGTGTGCAAATAAGGGAAGCAAAGAAGGATCTGATAAGAGCCTGCTGGAATGGAAGAGGAAAACCAGGGTGAGAGGGGTGTTGGAAACTAGCCAGTCAAGTGTCAGATGCAAAAGAGTTTACTCACCACACCTGCCCCCAAACATGGTCTGGCAGACTAAATAACATGAGGTCATAGGTGGGGTCTGGAAGTAAAGTTTTGGTGGCAATGTTTGTGAATGCTTGCCTGGCTGAGTAGTCTGTGGAGTTATATGAGTGAAGGAAGAGAAATGAGAGCCATGGAAATAGGACTTTGGAGAAAGAGTTTTGCTTCAAAGAAAAAAATGATCATAAACTGAGGAGGGAAAGTGAAGGTGTTGATTTAAGGAACAATTTTGATGTTGTTTTGTTTAGGGAACCCATCTGACATTGCCCAGGGCTTTGTGCTCCAGCATTAATCCTAGTGGGCTGGGAGGACCTTATGTGGTAGTAGGAATCAAACCCAGGCCTGCTGAGTGCAAAGCAAGAACACTGCAGCCTACTACTATTGCTCTAGCCTTGAGAAAGAATTTTTTATTTTGTATGTGGGAAGCAAGGTAGCTTTTATTAATGAAACTTTCTTAGAAAGTTGTAAGAGCAATGGAGAAATTTGATCAAAAGAGAACACAGACTTCTCCAGAGAGGAAATGAGCAAGCAGAGAAAGAGAGACTAACAAGCAAGATAAGCGTTCAAGGGAGAACACAGGCTTGAAGAGCAAGCTGGAATGTTTTTCCAAAAAAGGGATCTCTAGGGATTAAGATGGTTCATGCTGCCTTACATGTATAGGAATGAGTTTGATCTCCGAAGCCACTCACATGTGCTGATCAGGGTTCTAGTGGTTCTTCTGCTCCCTGAGGCCCTAGTGCAGCTACGTTATTCATTATTTCCACACCACCACAGTTGGCTATACGCAAGCATCACAAATGAGGTGGGCAAGTGCTATGATCAAGAGGGCAGGACTGTGAGCATCGTGGTGATGAACGACAGGCACACAACCAGAATGTGCACCAGCACCACAAACAACTATATATATGCCTTGCAACAAGAAAAGCAAAGAAATGGGAAGGGAGAGCAAAGAATTACCCACAAATATTTTTTAAATAAACAAAGAAAAAACAAGAAGAGAACTATAATAATATATTTTTATAAGGTTGGAACTGATTTGAGACAGAAAGGACTGAAAGAGAATCTTAAAGTCAGCTAGGACTTGACTTGTGCTGGGTGGTGATCCTTCCTTAAAAATTTCTGTGCTTAGTCTCAGATATCTCTGAATTCTTCTCATTCTCTCTGGGACTTTTCCCTCAATCTGGGGACCATGCCCCTAATCCAGGAGGAAGGGATAGTGCTGGGGCATAGAAATAGCTCTGAATAATTCTGCAGTTATCCAGATCTTTCTTCTATCTCCTGAACTAGGCTTCTGAATGTTAGGAGCTGAGAGTGTGAGCCCTTTGTCATTCTTGCTTGTATCATCTTCTTTTGCAAGGTCAATATGGACAAAGTTTAAGGTGCTCAGATAACTGCAGGGTTGTGGTAAATGAGAAACAACTTAAGGTTATAGAGATGGTCCCCAAACTATCATCTCAGGCAAGCATGTATCCTTAAAATGATATTCAAAAAACATGTTGTCTCTATGGCCCAATGCCCCTTTAGTAATATAGTATTTGAATTCTCTTGAGGCCATGGCAAAAAACTGAAACATCTTAGAGGGCAGAGATGGTGCTCAGCACATGTGGGTGGCATCTGAGATCAAATTCAGTCCTATGCATGTAAATCCTTAGCAGGACTGTGGGCAAGTTAGGAAGACAGTGGTCTAATGAATATGGCCCTAAACCCTCTCGCAGGGAAAAGCACTTGTAGTTTCCCCTGTGTCCACCTGGGAGGCCCCGTCTCGCTTGGCAGCACCCCTCTACAGAGAGGCCCCATTTGGAAGCCTCATATTTTTTACAACAGATGCTGGTTTTCAGTCCAGATGCCTGAGACATGTTTTCCACGTGTACTCTGCTCTTGTTGGTCTGGAAAGCCAGCCAAAAAATTGTGGGAGACTGTGTGAAAGCCCCCTTCCCTCCCACCTTGTCCTGGTCTCTGGACACACTTGTTTTCTTCTCAACACTTGGTTGGCAGCTGTCTGGTTTCCAGAGAGAAGTGTGCATGTCATGGACCTGAGTCTGGCACCTTTCTCAGGATAGGTGTTTGATAGTATCTTAGCAAAACTCTCCCATCTCTATGGGACTTTATGCAAAAAAGGAGTTTACCAATTTGGTGTTTTCCAATCAGTGATGAATAAACGTTTGGTCTTTCGGGTATAAGGCCTGGGTTTCATCTTTAGCGCTTCAAAATAATAATAATGATAATTACTAATAATATAATTAAATGATAATAATAAATGATGTTAATACAAAAATCTGTTTTTGTTGAAGATGCCAAAAATCTCATTTTACTAGTGATAGTTCCAGCACAAGTTTTGGCCCATTTGTAGACAGGACCCCCTTAACAGCTGCAACTTGCACATGCATGTATGCCCATGTGCATACACAAACATTTGGCTGGCATTCTTGATAGTTTGGAGGATGAGAGAGAGGTGGCACATATTCCTTCAGGGGAGAAAAAGTTAACAGAAGTGCTTCTCCTGGGCCTAAGCCAAAGCAGGGTACAAGGATAGGGCAGACTTCAGGACTCTTGGGTAAGGGAGGATCCTGATAGGAGAAGAGAATTGTTCAGGACCACTAGTCCCTGGGCTGTAACAATAGAGGTCAATTGGGGGGTTAATAATAACCACAGCACTAATAGTGCCAGCTAGGGTGACCACATGGGCTAGCACATCATCTTCAGCCTGTCTTTCGCTTTGATTATTGATTGGTAAGTGCAGAACATTCCAAATACCTGTGAAAACAATCAGCCTTCTATTTGCCCATGAACATGCAGCTAGGGCTTGCAAGTGGTCATCATGTGGCAGACTTCAGACTGGGCTCTAGTCTTGTGGGTGCTGGGAATACTGCATTCTCTCTATGTGGTCTTTCCAGTGTTCTGTGGTCTCTCCTAGGCTTTAGCTCACTACTTACTTGGCAACTCAGGGTAATTGAAACACAAAAATAGAAACTTCCACCCTTCTCAATTATTCTGGCCACTGGCACTGCTTCACTTTTGGTTAAAGTGGTCAAGGGCAGATTTGAGGGAGGGAACGACACCCAGCCCTGGGTTTTAAGTGGCATAGCCATCTTATGAGAAGGCAGGCGCCTGTGATTGCTGCTGTGGGAGAGCCCCACACCCCTAACCCAGAGTATTTACTAAAGGTTCTCCATTACAACCACCAGAGCCAATGCTAACATTCCTAGAAGAAGCCTTTCTAACATATTTTTACTTGCCATTTTTCTTTGTGCCTAAAAAATCTAAGTCAAATCTGTTCTGTCACTTCCCCTACACATTTTTTGCAGTCCGTTCTTTCATCTCTGAGGAGCAGCTACCTGCTTACTTCAGGTTGTGATCATAGTCTGAGTATTTCCACCTTGTAGTGAATGATGGTAAGTTTTGAAAATTTACTCAGAGAACAGATCAGAATATAAAGAAACAAAATATTCAGATAATTTGTTTATATATTTACTTATGTATTTATTATTTTTGAAAACTCATTCTTCAGCCCTTTCCTACTGCTGCATGCAACAGCTTACAAAGGGCAAACCCTGGGCTGCAGCAATTGCATTTGAAAGTATCACACAGTTTTAGTTGTGGTGCTCTCATAATCAAGTGTGTGACAACACCACAACTTATGAAGAGAATTATGTTTAGAATGAAAGCGCACTCTTTATTGTAATACTGGGGATCCCATAATGGTGAAAAGCTTTGTATTGTTACCAATAGAAGTCCGGGGGTAATTTACATAAAGTGGGTAGGAGAGAGGTGGTAGTCTTGAAAACAGAATCTACCACTTTATCTCTCCCTACCGTTTTTATTCTGGTGTAGTAGAATAGAGCTAGAACTGATAAAGTCTTCACTGGCCCTCTATACATCCTGGACACCAAGTTTTGCCAGTCCCACGAGGCAGCTATTGATGAGGTAGCCATCAAGCTGTGCCTGATATTCACTCGTTCTGCATGGCAAGCGACTTAATCCCCACCACCCAAGACAGAGTCCATGGATATCTATGAATTTAGGCTAGAGTGAGAAATGGAATTGCTCTTTTCAGGAAAAAGAAAGTAAGTGTACCTTACTTAAGCCTTCAGGGTCTGTCTTTTCCCTCACAGAAAAGATTATTTTTGTCTCCTAATTCACAATACAGACCAGGCAAAAGGTCTGGGTTGAGGTGTATATGGGGTGCATTTATTGGCCTCCTCTTTCTATACAGTCAGTGTAAAGAACACAGCCTGTGAGAAGAATTGGGAGGCTTTTTCTTTTCTTTTTTTATTTTTTAAATATATATATAATATGTATATATTATATATATAAATATATATATTCTTTACCAGTGCAACATTCCCATGACCAATATCCAAAGTGTCCTTCCTCCCCACCCCACACTGGCCTGTATTCTAGACAGGCTTTCTATTTTTTCTACAGAAAAGATTTTTTAAGAGTGTATAAGAGGGGGGCCGGGCGGTGGCGCTGGAGGTAAAGTGCCTGCCTTGCCTGCGCTAACCTAGG
>PVKC010049232.1:0-10767 GCA_004027635.1 Crocidura indochinensis | reverse complement strand
AAGCAGAGCCTGTCCACTAATCTTTTTGCTCAATATTTAGATCAACTTCTATTTGTTGGTTAAGTGGGATTCTTTTTTGGGGGGTAGTGTTGGTGGTGAAGGGAGAGAGGGCTCCAAATGGTGCTCAGGAGGCCCAAGAGCCCCTTCTATAATGTATACCTTCAACCTGATTGTTTTATGGAATTCACTTGCATCCAGTTAAATAGCTTTTCCAATTATGCGGGGGGGGGGGGCAAAACTTCTCTCGTGCTAAAGCAGAGATTGAAGGTGCCCAGGATGCAGTTGTCATTCAAGCAATGGTGCTATGATTTCTCCTGTCCATGATTGGGCACTGGTGCCTACTTGCTCCAGGCTCATCTGGGACCATCATGAAATGAAAGTCAGACTTGAGTTGCTGTGAGGTGTTGTGTGGATAGAGGAAAAGGCCCACATATTGACTAAATAATACCTGTGTTTTTACATTGCTGAAAAACCCCTTTACACTTACTTTAAAACTTTACCTCTTTGTTTCCTACAAAAGATGCTCACATGAATTTGAATGAATTGACTATCTTTGCTTGTCTCTGAATTAAATAATTTGTGAATGGAGTTAACAAATTATTACATGGACAATTCAATGATGACCTGTGCTGTTTCTTTCTCTGTTTTTTTTTTTTAAATTACATGCATGCTGTTGTATAGACCATGTAGTTTTTCTTAGGCTTGAAAATTTGATCTTCGATGGATAGATCCTTAAAGCAGTATACTATTTCCAGAACAGCATGTAAAACTCGTCACCTTACTAGTCTTAAATCTAGTCAGTTGAGCACAGCTTTTAAAATACAAAAGGAATGTGGTTTATTTTACCATTAAAACTAGTATTTTTATGTGGCTGTTTATTATTATTTTGGAGGGTGTTGGGTGGCACATCTGACTTCAGTAATGCTTGGCCATTATTCCTGGAGGGACTTGGGAAACCATGCAGTATTTGGGTCTGAAGCCAGGCCTTCTGCATGAAGGCAAATACTCTACCACTAAACCATGTCTATGACCCTCAACTTTTTTTTCTTTTGGGGACAAATCTGGTGGTGCTCAGGGATTATTCCTGGCTCTGCACTCAGGAATTATTTTTGATGGTACCATATGTGATACTAGGAATTGAACTCAAGTCAGCAGCATGCAAGGCAAGCACCATACCCCCTGTACTATTGTTCCAGCCTTCAACTGGTTTTAAAAGTAAAAACAATCTTTTATTGTTTAGTATATCTAATATAGGAAGTAGGTAACTAAGTGGTCTTAAAAACACATAAATTTAACATTCCTCTCATCTTAACCACAGACCAGTTTTATAAAAAACGCAATCTTCTAACCCACGTAGATTTTATGTCTGCAAAAAATCCTGCTGGGAAATAGTCTGTGAATGGATCTTTAGAAAGACACTGCCCTGGCATTCTTCACACAATTTTTTGTCTTTGACGATCATCTTTCTCATAATGTAACAATTCAGAATTCTGAAAGGACAACAATTAAAGTTGATTACTACTACAGAACCTGGGAGATAGCCCCACAGGCTGAGCACATACTTTGCAAGCAGGAGGCCTGGGATCAGTCCTTGGCACCACATGGGCCATGGAGCTGGGAGTAGCACTGAGCACTGCCAGTGGTCGCTCCAAAACAAACAGAAAGTTGATTAATCCTGCCTCATTTTGTTCATTGTGTTGCAAATGCCTGGATATAATTAGAAGAAAGTCTTTTTATCTGTGGTTTGCTTCTTTTTTGTTTGGTTTGGTTTTTGTTTGGGGGACACTTCAGTGATGCTTTGAGACTTCTCAGCTCTTTGTACAAACTGGGGAGCCAACAATAGGAAGCCCAGGGGTTGGAACAGCATGCAGAGCCTATGCTTCAGCCCCTAAAGTTTCATTTTTTTCTGGGTTTTTGTTATCTCTTAGAATGGGCAGGACCTGGATGGTAATCATTCCAGTTTCTTCTCATGACAAGCTGAGCCAGAGAAAGACGCCCCACTTTCTAGTTATCTGTCATTTTGACATGGTGTAGAAGGTTGCCTCTGCTTTGAGATGGGCACGGAGATGAGACTGACTGGAGATAGGATGAAAGAACAAGACCCACAGTGTGATCTGTTTTGCTAAGCACTGAGATGAGGTACAATCTCCTCTGGTTATTCTGTTCCTGTAGACAAGGGAAAGGAGGAAGTGAGTTGTTGGATATTGGTCCAGTAGAGTAGTGACTTTTTCACAGCTTTCATTTTTATTACGAGAAATTCCTGATAAAGGTAGCTCACTGGCCCATCTTCCTGGGTGAAGAGTACACAGCCCAGTGCCCTGCATTTCAGTGATCAAATATTTTCCTTCCAAAACTGGATCAAGGCATTTGCTTTGCAGGTGGCAGTCCTAGACTCAATCACCTGCAGCTAATATGGTCCACCATAGCACCATTAGGAATAATTCCTGAGTAACGCCTGAGCATCGATGGGTGTTCCCCCCAAGGAAAAGCAGAAAAAAATAAAACAAAAAAACAGCTTAACATTTTCCTTCTGTAGAACAGTTGCAACACCAAGATACACCATTCTTTTTATTCCTGTTGATTCTGTCTTGTACATACTATTATTGAATGTCATTTCCTTGTCTTTTCCCTGAGATCATTCTCAATGGTACCTATAGCTCTCTTGGAAAGTATAATCCCTGAAATCTCTAAGATGAGACTAAGACTAGAATTCCTGCACGAGGGAGTCATTACCATCATGAAAGTACCGCACATGTTTTTTTTTTTTTTTATAATCACTCCTAAGGTGACTATTTGTCTAGACAGATCATTGGTAGGATTTCTCAGTTTTTCTGTGCTATGACGGGTGGAATATTTAGACATGCATCTTGATGGTTTCTTGTTTCAACAAAAAATAGATCGGAACACATGCTGGATTTACACTCTTAGACAGCGGGCAAGATATTCTCCTTGATCTTCCTACTCTTGGATGCATTGCGAATGTTTACCAGGAGCTCTTGGTGCTTGGAATTAAACACCATTTAGAATCTAAATGGATGCTTCTTTGGAAGCAAGCAACTGTGTGTGATTGAATTTCTCACAACTTTTTCTTTTTGATGCCTCTTGTAGGATGGGTCAGATCTCACTGCAAATCAAAGGGCTTATGCACCTGAACAGCTGCAGAAACAGGAGAATTTGACCATTGACACCCAGTATTACCTGGCCCAGCAGATCCACCCAGTCGTGGTTCGGATCTGTGAGCCGATAGATGGAATTGACGCTGTCCTCATTGCAACGTGGTTAGGTAAGTGTCTCGAGCTCACATGCTTGGGAGTCCTTTGCCTCTTAAGGGCTCTATAGACATGGTGCTCTGTCACCAACTACTTACTATTGGCTTTTTAGTTAATGTCTGTATTTCATAGACTGTTCTCCACGTACTTTCATGCCACCTCTAAACACAAGTCTGTTCCTCAATAGGAACTCAGTAAATATAAAGGGAAGACCAACGAATGGATGGAGAGATTTTAGGTGCCATTATAGTCTTTTGATTTTTCAGTTTGTAGCTGTATCTAGTGATCTAAGTTATTGGTTCATCTTGTTTTGTTGTAGCTTTTTTAACATCAAGGTGTTTTATCTATAGTATTTGATTTTCTGAAAGTTCCCTAGTATACCTGAAAGTCTCTTGCTTTAATTTGAAGTTAAAAGCCAAACTCACAGGCTAGGGTGATAACACAGTGGGTAGGACATTTGCCCTTGCACGTGGCCAACCAGATTTGATCCCTGGGATCCCTATGGTCCCCTGAGGCTTCCTGGAGTGATTTCTGAGTGTAGAGCCAGAAGTAACCTCTGAGCAGTGCAGGATGTAGCCCCAAAACAAAAACAAAACAAACAAAAATAACCCCCAAATCATACTCACTGTTCTCTTCTAGGAATTGACTGCTTCATAAATTCACATTCTTCCAGGAGGTGCTGACAAAGAAGTCTCAGTGTTTTGACTTTCTTATATCCATATTATCTGTCATCCCTTGCTTAGAGATATTTTTGTACTGAGTTGTTTTTTCATATATAGGTGACCAACACAGCGAGCATCGCATTGCTTTATGGCCTGCTGTCTCTCCCAATATACATGAAGGCCAACATTTCGAGATGCTGCCTAAGATTACCACCCCAATGCCACTGGCCTCATCCAACTTTCTAACCTTCTAGCTCCAACCTTATTGTCTATCCTTGTTTTTCTTTCAGTTACTTGGTCCTGTAAGTGTGATATTGTTCATTTCTGTCCTTCCTTCATGGAAAGTTGTTCCTGCTCTCACTGAGAGCTGATGTCTGGTCCCCAAGGTATCTGGGTTCAAATGGTGGTTCTGCTCATGAGCTCCATGACATTGGCAAGCCCATCTACCTTGATGCTAGAAGCCAAAACGTGAGCAGTCTAAGGGAGCAACCAGACACCAGGTGAGAAGTTACAGTTAGTAGCAGAAACTCTGCCACTTAATCTGTCACACCTCTAGCCTGACCCTGGTGACAGTGGCTTACTTCCTCGCCATCCCCATTTTTCCTTTAAACTGCTTCCCAAACTGGCCTGCCGTGCTATGTGGTGTTCATAGTTTAAAAAATGTGTTGTAAAAGAAATTTCTTTTTGATTATCATCATACTAAATTATGATTAACAATTACTTATTAATACAAAAGTCAACTACTCTAAGATAAATCTAAATTATTAGAAGAGTTACTTAGCTCTGACTATTGAGTATCATGATATTGATTATTGATATACCTGTCACATCTCTGTATCCTTGCAGTTGCATAATGATGACTTTGTCAAGAAAGGATCAGGAAGGGAAAAAGCTGAAGAAATCCTCCCTGACCTATCTCATCAGTATCTGTTCTGGGAGAGGAAACTCATTTTTGACATTTGCCTAAGCAAAACATAATTAGGAAGATAAACTTCTGCTACCCAAATCATCGTAGAATGTTTTCTCAGAGTTGAGTTTTATTTAATGATGTTTATCAGTCCTCAGCTGAGAGAAGTGTAAATGCGCAGTATTTTTCAACTTCCACTCCATTTGGGGTGGGTAGCTTACCAAGCAGGAGGTCCTAAGGTCAGTCCTTGTGATAATTGGCCCTGTTGTGGAGGCTTGAGGGTTAAGTACTTGAGTCCCAAGATATGGTGCTGGGAAAACCAGGCTCATAACCAACAGTGCTGAGAATCAAACCTGGTGCTTCAATCATACCACTTCAGTGCATACCATTGCAGCCCTCTACTGCAACCCTCTGAACCAGCCCCTGCTTCCATCTTGTATGCCAAGGGTTACTCTCAGTGGCCATAATAGGTATTATATAACTTTCTCAGCACCCACAAATGGCCATGTTGTATCTTCTCTATTTTACCAAGAAGGAAGTCGAGGCTTAGAGAAGTAACTACCTGGTCTTGTCTGTACAGGCAGCAAGTGGCCAGCTGTGCTTGGTGTCTGCACCCAGAGGGCGATGTGTGGGTGTCAAGGTAGCACTGTGTCATCTTCATGCCCCCTTCACTCCCCTTTGGACTTCCTGGCTCCCTACTGAGGACCCTAGAGCCAAACATTTTAGGGAGATTTTTCTGTATATATCCTCAAGAATCTGGACTAAAGACAACTGCTTGGATTTGGAGCTTTCTAGTCACCCAGTGCCAAGGCAGGGAGTAATGGACACTCTTTACCTCATGAGTGCCTCATACCAAATGTGACAGCATGTCGAGGTGTTGGGCACAGATGCCATACCAGATAGAGATTCACCTGTCTTTGTCAGTTTTCAGGGTCATGTTTTAGATCTTTTGTTTTTCTTTTGACTTAAATGTATGTGTTTTAGAGGTAAAATGTTACAACAACCTCTTGTCTCCCCCAAAAGTGCCAGTGTCCCTCCATCACTGTTCGCTAGAGCCTTTAAGCTCTCTCCTTCCTTTTAACCTCAGTTCTGCCATCTGAAACTCAGGGTTTGATTTCAGTAGACCTTCCTTGACTGTTCTTTGATTTCTTTCTTCAAATACTTTTTTTGGAGGGGGCACACCTGGTGATGCTCCTGGCTATGCTATCAGAAATCACTCCTGGCTATGGACCATATGGGACACTGGGGGAACCAAGGTCCTGGATTGCCATCAAGGCAAACACCCTACCTTTGTGCTATCTCTTCAGCCCTCCTTTCTTCATATACTCTTTTGTTTAGGGCTTTATTTCTGGCTCTGCACTCAGAAGTAACTCCTGGCCGTGCTTGGGGGATCGTATGGGATGCTGGGAATTGAACCCAGGACAGCCACATTCAAGGCAAGCATCCTTCCCACTGCGTATTATCACTCCAGCCCCTGTTTCTTCATACACACTTGAAGCTTATAAGTGAGCTTATTCAGTGTCGGTCTTTCTCCCTCTGACATACTACAGTTAGTATAACCCCTTCTAGTTTACTTCATGTTACAGCATGAAGCAAAATTTAATTACAATCATATTTTAACTGGGGATTGGGAGAAAGTGGTAGTGGTAAGGGGCCAGGCCCAGTGATACTCAAACCATGGACAGTGCCTGGGATTCCAGCCACGTTTGCAGTCCCATGCAAGGCACGTGATATATGCCCTGGCCTAGCTCTCTGGCCCCAGAGCATATTTCTATGCACAAAATTGTGGGCGGATGTCATCTTAATGGTGAACTTTCTCTTAGTTGTGGCTGTCTAATAATGGATTGCCTTACAAATCCAGTTCTCCCAAATTATTTTCAAAGCCAGCAGCTCAGTGAGTCCCACTTTCAAATTGCCTGTGCTGTTCTGACCCACATGAGTTCGCATGGGCACGGCTCACCACGTGTCTCCTGCCCCATCACATTAAAGCTGGAGGCCAGCCCTGCTAGGTTGACAGTTCTAGTTAGCCATCTTCTTGGAGCCCAGGAGTGCCTTTGAGCCCTGGGGGGGCAATGCTTTCTCTTTTCTTTTCTTCCCCTTGGATTTTTTTCTGTCCTTTCTCATTGTGCAGCTTGCCTCCCCTGGTGTTCCCAGTCGGGAGCCTGCCTAGCTGACGCACTCCTCAGTGCCCCCTCTTTCCCCAGCCCCTGAGGGCCACGAAAGCTGTCTTCTGGCAGAGCTTGGCAGGCCTTTGCCCCCCCACCGCTTCCTGAGCTGTGTTTTCATCGGCAGCCCTTCTGGCTGTCGCCTATGTGGAAAATGAGGGCGGCTGTTCTCGAGGGAATGGAGGTCCCTGTTACCCGGTTTAGAGGGTAGGAAGCAGTGAGTGGTGGGGAAGCAAGGGGAGTGTTAGGGGGTGCGTGGTTTCTAAGAGGTGCAAGCTGTCGGCATCAAATTACTGTAATTTGTTTTGAAAATTCTAAATCTGTTTTCTTTATGTCAAAAAAATGCCGTTAGTGAGCTGACACGGTTAAATAAGTTGAAGTGTGCAAGTGTATACATAAAATACAAGCCCTCCAACTGCCTAATCACACACATCAAATCATTCTCTTGCTTTTAATGTAGTTTTTATCTTTGATTAATGAAATGGATTACAGTGTGGAAACTTTAGTGAAGTTTGATACTTTGTCCTTTTAGTTCGCACAAAGAAATAAGAAATAATGGCATAATTTCATTTAGGAAAATTATTAAGTTCATGATTTTTTATTTTTAAGACTCTTTTGTGGAGAGCAACTGTATTTTTCCACAATCTTTTCTTTTTCTATTTCTTTTATGTTGCTTTCCTTGAAATAAAAGGCAAGCAGCAACTGTTGGTTTTTTCCTGTGGCTTCACTTTGGAATTTTCTGAGCGACTCTGCCCGTCCTGATGCCTCCTGATGTCTCTCTGATGGTATTTCGCTCGGCCGGTGTTTGGTATGGGAAGGCCTTTTCGCTGACAAGCAGAGAGGATAGTCTATTAAATGAGAGAATGAATACGTGTTGAATTGAAAGAGAATCATTTGTTCTCTCTAATAACTAATGGTTCTCATTATCCCACAGTAAAATGTGTATCATTTTTCTGAAACCCATGCAAGATTATTGCTATTGGGCTTAAATAAAGCAAAATTTTACTCTTTTCCATCACTGAATAGAAGAAAATATAGTATTACTCTTCTTGTACAATAGCCCTATAGGAAACATGGCCACTAAAACTTGGAACTCTTAGCTTTTGTTCTCTTGACTATAGGTTTTTTCTCTCTTGTTCTAATGAAAGCTCTCTATATTCTGTGGATGAAATATTCACAGTATGTACCAACATCCAAATAGTCTTCTATACTTAGAAAAAAAAGACCAGTTATGAGAATAGTCTATAAAGTTTAGTTTTGAATTTCATCTTTTAATAAATTTATACTGTATGCATAATGGTACTTAGAATTATAGAATACCTTTTCTCCAATGAATGATTTGTACAATACCTGTAAAGAACAATTTTTCATGATCAGTGCTAAAATTTCTGGCATTATTTATCTAACTAGTTATCTCATCCATTCTGATATTTAGAAAAATGTGTTGGTTTTGAACTTAGGCTCTGAAAGCAGTGCTTGAAATCAGACAGACTACACTTGACCCAGTTTGTTTATGGGTTTAATTGGAAGGTAAAAACTATGGTCTTTAAAAAAATTTTATAGCTATATGGATGGCTGACAGATATATGAAAAGTGCTCATAATTAGGGAAATGTGTATCATAACAACAATGAGATACAATCTCACACCTCTGACAATGGCATACAGCAAAAGAATCTGGAAATAGCCAGTGCCAGGCAGGGTTGTGGTGAGAAAGGAAACTTCATCTATTGTTGTTGGGTAAGTTGTCTGGTTCAGTCTCTAAGGAAAGTAATATAGAGATTTCTCAAATAGGAATAGGAACCAGAACAATAGTACAGATCTGATTTGAACCCTGGTATTCCTCTGGTTCCCTGAGACTTCCATGAGTGATCCCTAAGTATAGAGCCAGGACCACCAGGTGTGGCCCCAAAACAAACCAAAAATAGGAAAAGAATACCCATAAGATCTAGCAATACTTCTTGGCATCAATCTCCAAAACATAAGAACATTAATTTAATTCAAATGATATATATGCATGCCTATGTTCATTGCTGCACTTAATATAGTAGCCAAGATATAGGAATAGCCCAAATGCCCAAATGCAGATGCATGGATCAAAAACTGTGGCATACACGCACAATAGAATACAATGCGGCTCTTAAGAAAGGACAAAATTATGCAGTTTCTAGCAACATGGGACTAGAGACTGTGATACTGAATAAAGTCAGTCAGAAGGATGGGGACAGGGACAGATACAGACTGATAGTTCTCTTAGGTGACACTCTTTAAGCTCTTTAAAAACACAAAGAGGTAGCGATAAATATCCAGAAACAACATAATACAGGAATTGACTCATACAGTGGAGTTGGGTAGGAGAGAGGGAGAGACCCTGAGATCTTTGAGGGAGGTGGGTACACTGGTGATAGGTATGGAGTTGGAATGATGTCCATATTATTCATAGTATTGTAAACAAAAAAAATTTTAAAGTGATTCACACCACTACAGATTTTTTCCAGTTGTAAGAGTCCAGTGACATCTTCCAAGAAATACATGAAATAGAGTTTGGAGGATCTTTGACAGGCCTAGGAGCTAGGCCTACATAACATAGTAAGGGGACAAAGTAGCAGGTTGATGGTGAGGGATATAGCATTGCTCCGAGAATGTGCTTCCAGTTTACTTTGTGGATGAAAACGTGTGCATATTTTCATGATTAAATTAACCTCTTTTGTTTTGTTTTTCTTGAGGGGCCACACCTGACCGTCCTCAGTGGTTATTGCTGGCTCTGCACACAGGGATCATTCTTGGCTGTGCTCGAAGGTCATCTGGGATGCCAGGAATCAAATCTGGTTCATCCACATGAAGTACTATCTTTTAGGACCTCCATGGTTAAGATTTTAAAAGAATGTCCATTCTTCACTCTCATTTTCAAACGTAGTCTTTTTTCCAGAGCCTAACAGTAAAGTTTGAAAAGTAGAATCAAAGGAATGCATAGTAGTCGCAGAGTCTAGCTGCTGAGGAACCCACCCCTTCCAGCAGGGGGCTCCACTCCATACTCATCCCCACAAGCTGGTTGTCCAAGTTCATGGGGAAGAATACCATCATCCTGAAGGGCATACTGAGAGGCCTAGAGTTGGCTCACCTGTGATACTTTTATTGAGCATCTGGCCAAGCCCATCAGTTGTGGAGCATTGCCTAAAAGAGTAGATGAAAACATTAGCAGCTTTTAAGAGGTTCCAGGAAAACAATAGATGAAGTAGACTGGCACATGAAGCTTTGTTGGGGTGAACTATGGAGAAGCCCTTGTGCCTTCAGGAACCATCCCTTTCCCCATTTCTCACTGGTTCTTCCAGCCTGTGAATGAACTGGAGAGACCCTGGGCATAGCAGGGGTCAGCCAGGCCTTCCCCGATGCACCTTATGATGAGCTAGGCGCAGTGGTTGGCAACCTTTTTTTTTTCAACTGAGCCAAAACCACGATTGAAATTTATTTTGAGAGCCACATTTTTTTGGTTATTGGGGTTTTTGTTTGTTTCTTTGTTTGTTTGTTTGTTTTGGCAGCGCTCAGGGATTACTGCTGCCTCTATGCTCAGAAATCGCTCATGCAAATACCAAGATTGTTACCTACAGTGACCTGATTTTCTCACACACAACCAAGAGGAAACTTTCCTGGCATCACAAAAAAGCCTTTGGGATGGGGTAATGAGTATATATGGAGCCAGAGGTTGATCCCATGATGGTATGCATCAAGGAAGGAGAAACCCTGAATCTCTTAGGCCACATGAAT
>PVKC010049231.1:0-10768 GCA_004027635.1 Crocidura indochinensis | reverse complement strand
GCGAGTGGAGAAATGTTGTAACTAATGGGAATTTGTGTAGGAACATGATAGGTGGGTGGTTTGGAGGATATATAATATGGTGAAAGGAGCTAGAAAATATATCCATGCCATTGGTGTTCTATTACTCTGGCCCCACGAAATTTATTTTTTTAATTTAAACTTAAATAACATTAAACATTGAATATAATACTTATCATTTGAATATTTTCATATTTAATAATATTAAATTTAATTTAAGATTTTAATATTAATAATTTATACTTATAATACTTCAACTTTAATTTCTTAGATCCAATCAATTTAATTAGCAAAATTAATCAAACCTTGGAAGTGATATTATTACTTTCTGGTGAGCTCAAATTGCACAAACATTTATAATTTACAAATAATAATTTCCAGAGACCACATTTACCTGCTGTGGACATTAGTATTATTAGAAACCATACATATTTTGATATAAAAACTAAATATTTATCGCAAGAAGTTGCAGTTATAAATTAATAAAGTCTGAGAAATTTCACATATAAAGCCCCAAAACTAGCACAACATTTTATTAATGTATCAGCCTGCATAATTCCATATTGTATTTCCCCTATTTTGTGCTACATACTCTTTTTTATGTGTTAAAAAGTTTTTTTAGATAAATGTGAATTAAAAGTCTGTAACAGTTATATTTAAGGTACATAGTGATAGTGAATTAAGAGCAATTCCCACAATTAGTGTCAATCTCCCTCCACCCTCATTTCAAGCATGCTTCCCCCACACTCACCATTAGCCTCCTGGACTGCCAGCATAACAGGTCCCTTTCATGTATAACTTGTTGCAGTTAGTGTCACTTGATTCTTTTGTAGCTAACTTTGCTTTGGATAGTTAGGTCTGATCATTTCTTTTATTTCCATCCACTTTTTTTTCTGAATTTATGAGGCAGAACAAGATGATTCATGTTCTATGGTTCTATTGAAAAAAGAAGAAAAGCAAAGAGGCCATGAATATAAATTTATAAAATAAATTATATATAATTATAAATATATAAATTTATATAAATATAAATTTAATAAAAGAAAGATAGAGGAAAGGGGAGACTGGTGTGGCAAGCTTTTTGTTTTTGGTTTTGGGGGGTTTTTTTTGGAGGGGTAGAATTTTTTTTGCATAGGTATACTAAGTATTGGGAAAATTAGAAAGAAAATTCCTTTGACTTAAGAAATGCAGGGTTTCTCCACTCTTGAAACATACTGTCATGGGATCGACTACAGGCTCTGGTCATGTTCACTATAAATCCTGGGGTCTATTTATATAGCTGGAGAATGTTCTGGTAAGTTTGTGTTGCCAAAGCCAGTCTTCTGTAATTATAGATCTTGGTTTCTGAAAAAGTTCTAGGATAAAGTCTAGGATAAAGCCTTTCTTTATGGTTCCAGATGTTCTGCTCACTCAGTCAAGGTTATTGTAGTCAGTCTTCTGTATTTATTGATTTTGGTTTTTGCACAGATAAAAGGATGGAGTGACTTCTAATTTCATCTCACCGTTAGGTGATGAGGTGGGCAACCTGCTTTTTAGTCCAATAGTTGCTGTTTCCTCTTCATCAGAATGTAGTATGTACATACCCTGGTGTAATTTGGTGCCAGGGCTATTAGTAACTTCCCCAGAGGGGATTTGATAGCTGATGTTATTGCAAGAAACTTGTCAGCATTAAGATTGTGATCTGGTTTTGGGGTTTGATAGTCGATGTCCAATAAGGTGAGTTCTAAGTCAAGTTCTCATAACAAATGTTCAGGGTGGGAAGTGCCCCTGTAACATGCTCTATGAATTCTCATCCCTAAGCAGATAAGAGCTTGTTTCTATACATACTATAACCCCATTTTAGTGTGCCTATATAAAAAGGAACAATGCCATATTATTCTGTTTTGCAGTAAGGGGTGAAAATTTCAAGTTATACAGTTTCTGTGCCCTGAGTTTGACCTGAGCTTTTATCCCAAGCAAGACTTTGCTTCCAGAATTTGTACTCAGCAGAATAAGAACAAGTAAAGGAAAATATATAAATATATTAATTGATTAAATATATTTTAATATGTGACACATGATTTTATTATGTAACAAGTGGAATTCTATAGAGTTAAATATTTACATAGTATTAATAATAAAGCAATTACAGTTGATTATTGATATACCAGAATTCAGAAATATAATAACCTCATAAATACAAAATGCAACTCATTGATTCTAAACTCTCCTTATTTTATGGTTGACTACAAGAGTTCATCAATTCTATACTAAATTATTTGATAATGGTGGTAATGCGATTGATATATATATTATTTCATTATATTTCCATTTTTAATAATCTATTCAAAGTCTAAATTGAAATTATTGTGTTGACACTAAAATCTATAATTTAGTTGTGTTTAGTTGCAGTATTTTGTAAAGATTATGCTTACTTAAGCACCATGATTAGGAGCATGATTATAGTTGGGTTTCAGTCATAAAAAGGAAAACTCCTCTTCACCAATACAACATTCCCACCAGCAATGCCCCTCATCTCCCCCCTCCCTACCCTCTGCCTGTATTTGAGACAGGCATCTATTTCTCTCACTTATTAACATTGTCATGAAAGTTGTTAGTGTAGTTGTTTCTCTAACTGCATTCACCACACTTATTAGTGAGCATCACATCTTGTATCGTTCCTTCTAACCCTCATCTCTATGTCTCTGGGCGCTATTACAATAATATATTTTATTTATCTTAAAATCCATTGAAGAGTGAGACTATACTGTATCTATCTCTATGTTTTCTCAGCATAGTAGTTTTCATGTCCATTCATGTATAGGAAAATTTCACGACTTCAAATCTCCTGATGACTACATAATATTTCATTGTGTATATGTACCACAGTTTCTTTAGTCATTACTATGTTGTTGGATATCTGGTTTGTTTCAAAATTCTATCTATTTAAAGTAGCACTACAGTGAATATAGGTGCGAGAAAGGCATTTTTGTCTTGTGTTTTTGTGTTCCTATCCAGGGGTGGCGAACAGGATTTTTACCCTCACTCAAAATTGCAAAATGCAATATGTGTTTAATAGATTATTGTTAAAATTATATGCTTTTGTATGAGTGTTTGTTTTGGCAGGTCACTGTGTGGTGTGGCTCTCTGACTCTCACAGTTTAAAATTTTGGCTCTTTATGTTGAACTTGTTCACCACCCTTACATAGAATATCCCTAGGAGTGGTAGACTGGATCAAATGAGAACTCAATTTCCAGTTTTTTGAGGAATCTCCATATTGTTTTCCATAAAGACTGGACTAGATGACATTCCAATCAGTGGTGAATGAGAGTTCCTTTCTCTCCACATCCCTCTGACACAGATTGATCTTGTTCTTTGTAATGGGTGCCAGTCTCTGTGGCATGAGATGGTACCTTGTTGTTTTGATTTTTATCTCCCTGATAATTTGTGATGTGGAACCTTTTCTCATGTGCCTTTTGGCCATTTGTATTTCTTTTTTGAGAAAGTGTTCATTTCTTATTCCCATTTTTATGGGAAATAAAATAGATTAAAATTAAATTTCTGACAGAATCCCCGCAGGAAGCTGAGATACTTCGGTGCCCTGGACATGCCTCAACAGTGTGAGTCCAGGTCACCAACGTTATTGCTGAGGGTGCCTGAGTACCACAGGTTTGAGACTATCCTGAGCACAGAATCCCAGAAGGAAGCTGAGAGACTGAGGTGACCTGAACACTTCTGAACAGGGTGAGTCCAGGTTGCCACAGCTGATGCCATTACTAAGGGTGCCAGAGCACTTATAGTTTGAACCAACACCTGAACAGGTTGAGGCCAGAGGAGTGTGTCCACTCAGCTTCTCTTCAAGGCCACATACATCTCTAGTAAATGAACTCCACTATAAAAAGTAGAAAAACACACAGCAAGCGTGGCAATGGGGAAACAACTGAAGCCAACATCAGAAATATTAAATGAAGATGGCAACTTTGATGTCTCAAAAGATGCCAACCATCTAATTAGCCTCTCAGATAAGGAGCTTAGAGAAATATGGAGGGCCTTGATAGAACTCAAAGAAAGCATAGATCGAGCTGAACAGATCAGAAAGACAGAACTCAGAAAACTCCAGACTGAAATAACAGGACTGAAAAACTTGGTAGATGAAATAAAAAACCTCTATAGAAAGCCTCTCCAACAGAGTAACAGAAGCTACGGACAAAAATCAGTGATCTGGAATGAGATACAGAAAAACTCCATATAGCAGAAGAGATTGGAAACAAACCCTCAAAGCAAGTGATCAGACAATGGAAAAAATACTCAAAAAATGTGAGCAGATAAACATTGAAGTCTTTTGATAAATTTGACAGAAACTACATACAAATCATTGGAGTCCCATAGACCCAGGAAGAAACTACCCAGAAAGAATCAACAGTTAAGGACATCATTACTGAGAAACTCCCAGAGCTAAAGACACGTGCAACCATGGTTTCTGCTGGGTGTCAGGGGCCTGAGATTGGAATTCTTCAGCATTCCCATTGGCAGACTTGTCTGTCTCAGGTGAGTGGAACGTCCATAGACTGATTCCTGCTGATTTCAGCTGGGTGTCAGAAGCTCGCGGCAGTCATCTTGGGCCCTGCTGTTTCCAGCGCCCGGAGATTGGATTTCTTCAGCATTATTACTGGTAGACTTGCTTGCTTCAGCGGCCAGAGATTGAATTTCTTCAGCATCGGATTTCTTCTGGGTGTCTTCTACCTAATAACATGTAGAAAAAAACCACAATACAAGCATGACAATGGGGAAACCTTGTAGGCAAGCACTATGCACAGAGAATGAAGATGATAGTTCTGATGACCCAAAAAATACCAACCATCTGATTAACCTCTCAGATAAGGAACTTAAATTAGAAATATGGAGGATCCTCGTGGAAATCTAAGAAAACATATCTCTAGCTGAAGAGAACTCAAAGACAGAAATCAGAAAACTCCAAACTGAAATAACAGGTCTGAAAAACATGGTAGCTGAACTAAAAAAGTTAATGGAAAGCCTCTCCAGTAGAGTAACAGCAGCCGAGGACAGAATCAGTGAACTGGAAGATCAAATGCAGAACAACTCCATACAGCAGAAGAGATTAGAAAGGAACCTTAAGGCAAAAGATCATACAATGGAAAAAGTACTCAAAGAATGTGAACAAATGAAAATCGAAGTCTTTCATAAACTCAACAGAAATATCATAAGAATCATTGGAGTCCCAGATACCCAGGAAGGGGATCCCCAGGAAGAGTCAACAGTCAAAGACATCATCACAGAGAAACTCCCAGAGCAAAAGACTGCATGCAATCAAATCCTGCATGCCTGAAGGGTACCAGCTAAAAGGGACCTGAAGAAAAACACCCCAAGACACATCCTACTCACAATGATGAATCCTACAGATAAAGAGAATACTGAAAGCAGCAAGATCAAAAAGGGAAATTACATTCAAAGGAACATCCTTAAGATTTACAGCAGACCTGTCACAAGAAACCCTCAAGGCCAGAAGGCAGTGTGACATATAGTGACAAAACTCTATGAAATGATGTTTCATCTAGAATACTACAACCAGCCAGAATCACTTTCAGGTTTGAAGGAAGTATACATGAATTCACAGATAAACAACAGCTCAGAAACTACAGACTCAACACCAGCCCTAAATGAAAAGCTGAAAGATCTATTTTAAGGAAAGACCAACAGATACACCAAATGTCTACATAAAGATGACACTAAATCTTATGACAATTATCTATCTCATTTAGTCTAATGAACTAAATGCACCTGTTAAGAGACACAGAGTGGCAAAATGGATCAAAATACTGAATCTAACATTTCGCTGCCTACAGGAAATACATCTGAATAATCAAAACAGCATAGATTCAAAATCAAAGGCTGGAGGAAAATCATACAAGTAAACAGCACCCTTAAAAAAGCTGGAGTGGCCATATTAGTGTCAGATAAAATAGACTTTAAACTCAAAAAAATATAAGGGACAAAGATGGTCATTTTGTACTAATCAAGGGATATGTAAAACAAGAAGAAATCAAACTCCTAAACATATATATACCCAATGATGAACCTGTAAAGTATTTAATACAGCTCTTGACAAACCTGAAAGAAAATTTCAATACCAGTACAATAATAGTGGGAAACCTCAACACTCCCCTTGCACCTCTTGATAGATCAACCAGGTTGAAAACCAACAAGATTGTATTAGTCCTAAAAAGAGAAGTGGACTAGTATATATATATAAAACCCCCAGAAAATTGGATACACATTCTTATTCAATGCACACACACACACACACACACACACACACACACACACACATATATCCCCAGAAAACTGGATACACATTCTTATCCAATGCACATGGGTCATTCTCCAGGACAGACCACATGCTATCCCATAAAATATATCTCCATAAATTCAAAGGATAGAAATTGTACAAACTACTTTCACAGACCACAAGGTATTGAAATTAGATGTAAACTACAAACAGAAGAAAAACTTTAACACCTGGAAACTAAACAATTCACTATTGAACAACCAGTGAATCAGAGAAGAAATCAAAAAGGAAATCAAAACATTCCTGGAAACAAATGACAATGACAACACAAATTGTTAAAATTTATGGGACACAACAAAAGCAATTGTAAGAGAAAATTTGATAGTCTTGCAAGCACACATCAGAAAGGAAGAAGGGGCCTATATAAAAAGCTTAATGACACAGCTTTTAGAACAAGAAAATGACCAACAAAAGGAACCAAAAATAGGTAGGCAGAGAGAAATAGCAAAGATTAGAGCAGAAATCAATGAAATGGAAATCCAAAAAGCAATTTGAAAGATCAAATGTGGGAAGAAGAAATGAATAGACATTTCGTCCAAGAAGAAATAGAGATGATCAAAAGGCACATGCAAAAATACTTCACATTATTAATTATCAAAGAGATGTAAATCAAAACAACAATGAGGTACCATCTCACTCCACAGAGACTGGCACACATCACAAAGAACAAGAATATCCAGTACTGGAACAGATGCGTGGAGAAAGGAACTCTCATTCACTGCTGGTGGGAATTTTGACTAACCATCCTTTTTGTAAAAAAAAAAAAAAGAAAAGAAAAATAAGGGTATTCTTTAAAAAAAATAAAAATTGAAGTTGAGTTTTTATATTAGCCAGCAATTCTACTCCTAGGAACCCACAAACACAATGTAGTAAATCTCACAGCAGTCCTATGTTCATTGCAACACTTCTCACAATAGTCAGAATCTGGAAGCAATCCACGGGCTAGAGACCAAATGAGTTCCGAAAGAAACTGTGGTATATCAACACAGAAGAATAGTAAACAGCTGCTAAGAAAAATAAAGTAATGAAATATGTTTCTATGTAGATGGGTAGTATAATATTATGCTGAGTGAAATGAGTCAGAGGGAGAAAGACATAGAATAATTTCACTAATTTCACCTTATATCTATTGCCTTGGATATTATTGTCATACTATTTTATTAAAATAAAAATTTTATTATATTATATTATTTATTATATTTATATCTTATAAAATATATATTATGCATTTATATATTATTTTATATTTTATTTTATATTTTATTATATTTATTTATAAAGTATCTATTTTATAAAAATAAATAGTATGATAATAATATCCAGAGGCAATAGATATAAGGTCTAGGACAGTATATAGCAAGAAGCTTGCCACAAGTAGTCCAGAACTGCAGTGAGGAAAGAGATAGTCCACTGTGACAGTTTTTGTTAGAAATGATCACTCTTAACAATTACTTGGTGCTAAAGGAGATAAAGTCATATGAGTGGTATGCCCTCATTAACAATAGTGAAAAACACAATGTTTCGAAGAAAAAAGGAGAGAGAAAGAGAGGGGGGAGTAAAATGTCTGCACCAGAGGAAGGGTAGGAGGAAAACTGGGATATTGGGGCAGGGGGTATATGCACTGGGGAAGGGTATTGTATATGTTGTATGTTGTATGACTGAAGCACAGTATGAACAACATTGTAACTATGAAAAATTAACTGTATTATAAACAACCTTGTAATTATGGTGTTTTAAGAAGAGTTGTTTATAAAAAAATTTTACATAATATACTGACATCATAAATTATAAAATTTCATAGATGAAATTATCAGTTAATTTGTAGATGTCTTGTTTACATATATTAGCATCTAAATTAGTAGACATATTTACATTTATTTAATACTATGTAAAGTATGAAAGAAAATGAAAAACATTTGGTATTACAGTAGAAAATAAAAGAAAGGCATAGTGATCAAAACAGTATTGAACTAAAGACAGATTCTCTGAGCAGTAAGTCAGAGAGAATATTTAAGATGAAATTTTCATATAATGGGCAGCTACTTTTTAAAAAAGGATCTGAGAGCAGGAAGTATAATAAAACCAAATGATATCAGGAATATTGGATAACTATGTGTAAGAAATTAAATCTGAATCCATATCTAACACCTTACATCCATATCTCACACCTTACATGAAAGTCACCTCAAAGTGGATCACACTTTGAGATCAGACCTTGAAATGATACCAAAATTCATAAAGTATATTGAAAAAACATAATTTGAACACTCTGAGATCTAGACTCAAAGTATTGTCCACATTACTGTCACTTGCAAAACCTAGAGAATCAAAATAAGACAAGCGGACTACAGCAAATGAGTTTCTGTATGGCAAAAAAAAAAAATATGGGATAAAACTGAAAGAAAGCTAACTAAATGAGATAAAAAAATATTTTCACTTAAAACATCAGATAGAGGGTTGATATCTAGGATACATAATGTACTTAAAAGATAAACAACAACAAATAAATTAAAAATCCCAATAAAAATGGGGAGAGGAAATGAACAGACTCCTCTCAGAGGAAGATCAATGAATGATCAGTAGACACATGAAAAATAGCTCATCATCACTTATTATTAAGAAAATCAAAATCAAGACAAAAATAGAATATCATTTTATACCAGTAAAAATGGATCATATCAAATATAATGGGAACAGTTGATGTTGGTAGGGATGTGAGTTACTTTAACGTCCACTGCTAGTGGGAATTCTCACAAGTGGGTGAGAAATAAGAACATTCATGGTTGGTGGGAATATTGTCTAGTATAACCCCTAGAGAGAGCTGTATGACGGGTTGTCAGTAAGATCAAATTTGAGCTTCACCATGATCCAACAATGTCAGTTTGGATAGCTATCACAGGACAAATATATTCATTCAAAACTATATGTCCATAACATTATTCACTGTAGTACTCATTACAGTAGCTGAGATTTGCAATTGACCTTGATGTCCAACAACAGATGAGTGGATCATGAAGATGTGGTACATACACACAATAGAATACTACACAGCTGTAAGGAATGTTTAAATCCTGAAATACACTGTACCATGGATGCAACAGGAAGATATTATGTGAAATAAAGTAAACCCAAATGATAAATCCAGGATGTCATCACTTATATGTGATATTTAGAATAGCTAGATGATAAAATGCAATGTTTTAAAAAGGGTGGAATGCTTACTTTATCCTTATACAATGTTTACTTTATCCTAGAGTACTAGGTGGAGAAGGAAATAAATAGAGGGAAAGAGGGAAAAAAGCAACAGTTGGAAGTAACAGGGGTGATGAAGGGGTAAGGGAACTCATAAGGGGTTTGATAAAGAATTATAGAGCTAAATATTCAACCACAGGGTCAACAACACTGAAATTATGAGATGCAAACTTTAACAATCGAACTTCAAAATATGTCTTTCAAGATGGCAGGCTGCTAGGTGATATGGGAAGAAAACAAATATTAGTTAGGGAAGTTAACCCTGGGTGTGGCATATATAAAACTACTTTGAGTGATTCTGTAGATTGCTATGCCTTAAAATAAAGCAAAGAAAATCATCACTCATGGAGGGTAAACAGAAAATGTTCCCCATTGCCACCAAAGCTTCCAATGTAATTTAGGCCTTATTAGACTCCACAGTCAGTGAATGTTATCACCCGTATTCCCAAATACTGATTGAACCAAAGATAAAATTAAATTTTGGATCCTTACAGGAAGTAAATAGAAAGAACCATTTTCAAATTTCATCCAAGTTGAGTAGGACCTTTTGATTCTCATTGTTAAAGTGGCATTTCATAATATAAAGACATTATTTTGTCATGGCATGAAAGAAGCCACTAAACAGAAGCAAACATTTAAAATTTCATTTCACACATGAGATGGTGAACAACTTCTTGCTATTAGATATTTTTATTAAGAAAATAATAAGGGAAGGCCGAAGCGGTAGTACATTGGTAGGGCTTTTGCTTTGCACATGGCCAACGCTGGACAGACTTTGGTTCAATTCCCTGCACCCCACATGGTCTCCAAAACCTGCCAAGAGCAACTTCTGAGTGAAGAACCAGGAGTAACCCCTGCTTGCATCCGGGTGTGACCTAAAACAAACAAAAAATAATAGTACAAGAGTTACTGTGGTTGGAGAGAATGTTGTTGATGGGAGGTTGCATAGAAACAAGTGATAAAAGGGGTTTTCACCTTTAAGTAAGACCCTACCTGTGATTGGCTGGCTGAGTCTACATACACACACACACACACACACACACACACACACACACACACACAAGAAAAAGTGGAATGGAGAGTTGATGGGACATTGCATAGAAACAAGGTTAGTTCAGTCATAAAAGGGGTTTGCCCCTTTAAGTATGACC
>PVKC010049230.1:0-10676 GCA_004027635.1 Crocidura indochinensis | reverse complement strand
CTCCATGAATTCTTATCTCAACCTCACTGCAGCTTCACATTGTTGACAATTTTGTCCTTAGTCAAATCAAGTCAGTGGTTCTCAAATAGTAGGTCACCTCCACCCCAGGGGGGGCTACGAGGCTCTCTAAAGGGGGACATTTTTGACCTCGGCAAACACTGTCATAACAAGCTAAGCCCCATGCTTTCTTCTTCCTGGGAGGGGGCGCATGACAGAAAATAATTGAGAAGCACTGAATCAAGTGAAGGAACCTAGAGGTAGTTTTCATCTCAGTTTAGACTCGCAATAGGACTTTTACTCTTCTTACAAATCAGAGTCCCTGCACAAAAATTCCTAGGAATGGGGAATGCTGGCATTTCTCCAACGTCTCCAGTTACAACCAGAAGTAAGCTTTAGGCCTCATTTACTGGCTTCTCTACTCTGTTTTCAACTCACCTGTCTTCTCAGCTCACTCTTCATTTTGGTTGACACTTGGTTTTCCGGGTCTTGGTCCCAGGGCCTCTCTCTCACAAAGGTGATTCAGATACGACCTTTGAATATAAAGCACTTAGATTTTGGCTCTATTCATCTGCAGAGAAATGTATTTCAGGTAGGCAAGAAGAGTTACTCAGTGCTGAAGCTGTTCAAGAATGAAGTTGCAGCTTGACTGAAAGTCATAAAGGGGTCAGAGATCCTACTGACAGTGCCGCCACACAACACTCCTCCAACATCTACTTCGGAAACATGTCTCATGTTAGTGCGGAAACCACTTAGCTCCCCAAATGCTTGGAATATTCACCTTTCATCCTCTGGCCAGCTTTGAGAGTCAAGATGCTGAATTAAATATTCATGAAGCAGGTTTTTCTGCTGGAGTCCACACCTAGAAGCGGTGGGGGGAAAGATGGAATAGCAGCAAATGAGTTGGGTGAGAATATTGGGCTTTCATTTTCAGGGCTTGGCGGCAAAGTGAGTTTCAGTGCATCCCAGAGGTGAAAGCCAAGCTTCCTGCATTCAGTGCAAGCACTAGCATGCCAGAGAATCTACAGCCTTTTGCTTTGCAGAACGTTTCATAACTTACAAATGCCTCACACAGAGGTTCTGCTACCTGACGCCATGGGGGCCCCAGGTGTTAATCCCATTTCCAAGAAAAGGGAAGTACTACCCCTATTGATTAATTCAGAGAATGGGACCTGCCCCTCACCTCCATGCACTTGGGGGTCTAGGGCTCTTGCAGAGCACCTGATCCGATTCAAATACAGCTTTCCTCTTTAGGCCAAGTGCCCTGGAATGTGGGAGGAGTGAAAACCGTGTGCGGGAAGGGGTGCAGACATGAGGCTGTGGAGGGCAGATGAGGAGGAGCTCTTGCAGGCTCATTCATGGGGGAATGAGAAACTCCACGCTAGGGTCCACTTCAACCAACACAACTGCTGCCTGTGCCCCATCTGTAGAAGAGAAGTAAGGCTAGAGTGGAAAGGATTCAGATAGACTCCACAAACTCTTCTAACTCTGATATAAACCAGAACTGATGTCTGGTATTTTAGGGGGAGCCCCCTGGCCTCTGACTACTCATTGTCCACCTTTCTGAGTGGGACACACATCACCAGGTATCACCGACAGGGATGTGGGCGCCACCTACACACCAGGTCATGTCTCTGTGGTCTCATTTCTTACAGTTTTTACTATTCAAGAAGGCTTATGAGCAGAATTCTTCCCTGCAGTATGGCAGTGTATACACAACTTGTAGATGACATAGAGACCAAGTGCACCTGTGGTGGAAGTATAGTCTCCTTTTTCCTACTTAGTGTGACTTCGACCGATGTGAGGACCAAGAATATTGTTTTCCAACTTCTTAGGGTCTTGTGAGAATTAAGTACTTCCTCCCTTCCAGGGAAAGTTGCCAGCCAATTCTTAACTTCACACCATAGAGGGAACAGAGGATGCATTTATTGACCACCACTGCCTCCCACTCTCCTCTCTTGTTCCACTGTTGTCCAGAGAAGCAGCCCTTCCATACCATCCTGTTGCAGGCTTCCTGGAGGAGATGAATTCAGAATGTCATACTTGAACTTAGGCTGACTGATTCTGATGCAAAGCAGAGATTAAATATCTTCCCCAACCCCTACCAAACAGACTCTGAACCAAGATTCTACTCAAGGCTCTCCATGGGGCTCCTGGTAGTCACTGCCACTATGCTTGCAAACATGGAGATTAGGGGGGGTCTTTGGAATGATGTCATACTGATATCACTACTGTCAGGTGCAGGTGATATCTTAGTCCAGCCCAAAGTGCACACTTCTTCTCTGTAATGCCTGCTGAAATCTAAGCAAGGGAGAGAAAGTCGAGTGGTATTTGATAGCACCGCAGGCTATAACAATCATGGCAGACTAGCTGCTTCATCCCTCCTGAGGTTCTGGTTGTAACATTTCATTCAAATGCTCACATCTGTATTTGAGTTAAAACCAACTCATGATCTTTTCTCTGAATCTTCTAAGAAGAAGATAGCCTTTCCCTTTGTGAGAAGGAAAACAAAAGAAACACCCCATGTCTAACCTACTAATTTATCAGAATAAAACATGTTTTTCTTCATGACCAATATCAGCAAAGCATCTTAGTTTTGTCTACAAAACATACAACCCATGGGCACACCCTAAATCTAGCCATCCTTGCTATTTAGATTTTACAAATGCCAACCAACTGGTTTCTCTGCATCTGCCCTATCACCTCCCCAAGACTGATCTTAGCAACCAGATCTACCAGAAAACCTTTTAAAAACCAAGGGAAACCCAGACATCTGTGCAGTGTATAATGCTTCTTTCCAAACCTGACCCCACATCTTTGACTCTCATCTTTGTAACAGCAGGAATTTGCCCACTGCAGAAAAAAATTTCAGAAGAAGATTATTCTGGGTTATTTAGATGCATTATATCATGACTTCATGTATTTTATCAGGAGAAGCAGCAATGGTCAAAGCGTGGGGATGAAATCAGAGATTAGGAGAGTCTCTTCCATTTTCTCTGAAGAAGGAAGAAGTAATAAAGCGGCAAATTTCATTAACAAAGGAGTATTGGGGTCCCTGGACCCTGAACAAAGCCAGGGAACAAATACAATCCTTCTCACAGTCCCAGGAAGAACCAGCTCTGTCTTTGACCTTGACCATTGTCCAAGGAGATGAATGATGCATCTCCAGCCTTAGAAGAGCTTTTCGTTGTAGTTACACATCCCAGTCCTGGTAATTAGTCTTAGCTACAGAAAACAAAACATTGCACTTAATGCCCCCCCTTTCATTTGTGAATGCAAAGCTCTAAAAGGTTTTATGACACCAGCTACCTTTCTATCCCCCAACCCCAACTCTCCCTTTTGTCACTCTGCTCTGGCCTCTGAGCCACTCTCCTAGAATGAGACAAAAAAATTCATTTTCCAGTAAGAGAAAAAACCTGAAAAATGAAAAGGGAATCTGTTGGGCCAGCACTCTTCCACTGCAAACCTGAGGGCAGGAATGGAATGGGGGCTCTGCAGTGGTCAGTTGAACCTGGACTTCTCTCTGGAGAACCAACAGTCTTTTGTGAAGTATCATGATCCTCGCTTTGCTTAGAAGTGGGGCATATTTGAGTGTAATCTTTTTTCTTTTTTTTTATATTTGATTTACTTTAGCATGCATAACATGGTTTACATAGCTGACCATAATACATTTTGTTTCCGGATAAATGAGAACAAAGTTATTTAAAAAAGAAAAAATACTGGGATAAAAGCTCAGGTCAAAACCAGGGCACAGAGATGATGGAGCCTGACACCTTTACCCTCAAATGCACCAGCAATATAATATAACATTATTTTTTATTTTTGCAAAGGCATACTAAAAAAAGGGAAATTTACATATAGAAACAAGCTCTTATCTACTAGGGTTAAGAATTCATACATTTTACAATACAGGGACATGTCATGTGGACCCAACTTAGACTCTATGTGACCAGACAGTGACCATCGGCTCTGAACCCTAAATCTCAGACATAGAACTGACACAGTTCTCCACAACAGCTCCAGGAACCAAACTCCCTCTGGGACATTCTTAATACTGCTCTGACACCAACATGCGTCAGTTTTGATATGACATCCTGACAATGAGGAAATGGCAACAACTTGATCTAAGAGCAGGTTGTCTTATCTCATCACCTAACGATAAGATGAATTCAAAAGACACATCATCATCCTTTGATCTGTGCAAAAACCAAGATAGCTAACTACAGAAGACTGACTGTGACAACCATGACTGGACAAAACTTACTCTGGGACCAATAAAAAAAGACCTTATCTTAAGCTTTGGCCTACAATCTGCACAACAATCAAGATCTCTAATTCCAGAGGTCTGACTGAGACAACTGCAACTGAGCAGAACTTCTGGAAACATAAAGACTCTATCCTAGGCTTTGTCCTAGGACTGGTACAAAAACCAAGACCACCAATTACAGAAGACTGATTAAAGCAACAGTGATGGAATAGAACTTCTAGAACTGTAAAGAAAAACTCCATCCTAGGCTCCATCCTATGACCTGTGCAAATACCAAGTTCTCTAGTTACAGAGACCTGATTGTATCATCCACAACTGTGCAGAAAGTTTCCAGACACCACAAAAAAACCTAGGGGAGAGTAAAAGAGCATGTACAGAGCCAGTAGTTATTCTCGTGAGAGTATTCTTTAAGGGTGGAGAAACCCTGTATCTCTTCGGCCAAGAGAATTCCCTTTCTAATCTCCCTAATATTTATTGTGCCTATGCAAAAAAAAAGAAAAAGGCACAATTTGTTTTTCCTTTTATTTTGGGCTTGTGATTATTGTTTGTTTGCTGTCTGTATTGCGGTGGTGCTTTTCAGGTTTTTTTTTTTTTGGCAGGACGAGGGGCTTAGAGCATCCTCTCTTCCCCAGATTAATCCAGAGATTGCGAACTATCAGCTATGTGGCTGGTATATTGGGTGTCATCTTTATTTAGGCGATGGTGCCAATTAAAATGTGAGTATAAGAAAAATGGATTTCTGGAGAGGATGGTGTGAAAAGTTATCCTACTCTGAAGCTTCACTGAGAGCATTTTCTTATAATACCATTGCTGCAGAATTCATCAGAAGGAGTGGCTATGGCTATTGCTCATAAAGGGCTAGAAACAAGAGATCGCACTTCATCCACAAATGATGAAAATGAGGAGTCTCAAACAAAGACTTGCCATATTTTTGGGTTTTCTTTGGGTGGTAGGAATATACCCAACTATGTACAGAGCTTATTCCTGGCTCCATACTCAGTGATCATTCCTGATTGTACTTTTGGGTCTATGGGATGCTGAGGGATCAAAATAGGGTCTACTGCATGCAAGACAAACACTTTAACCCCTGTATCAGCTATCTCAGACCCTTGTCACTTTTTAAAAATTTTTTTAAATTTTTATTTATTTATTTTTGTATTTTTTTTTATAAAAGCTTATTTAAGCACCATAATTACAAGCATGATTGTAGTTGCGTTTCAGTCATAAATGGAACACCCCCCTCATCAGTGTAACATTCCCACCACCAATGCCCCCCCTTCTTCTTTCCCCAACCCTTATTTTTATTTATTGATTATTTTTAGGTCACACTCAGCAGTGCTTATGGGTCACTCCTGGCTCTGCACTCAGAAATTGCCTCTGGCAGGCTGGGGACCATATGGGATGCCAGGAATCAAACCAAGTCCCTCCCCAGGTCGGCCACATGCAAGGCAAATGCCTTTCTGCTATGCTATCTGTATACACACACCCTCACCATATTTTGAAAGGTTAAAATTTCCAGATCCATGTCTGCTAAAATCTAGTTTAGCTTGAGAAGAGAACAAAAATTGGAGACAAGATTTTTAACTTGGGCACTGACATTAATTTATTCTATGACCTTGGATAAGTCCCTTTCCCCTCTCTGAGTATAGTTTTTTTCTATGAAATGAGCCAGAAAAAAGAAGCTAGAGCTGATCTAAGTTCCTTGTCACTTCTGATACGTAGAATCTGATCTGTTCATGTAGTTTCAGGGACATATTTCCTGACAATCTCCTCATCACTTTACACTGAGGTGTAAAGACAAAGCTTTACTGTTGCCTATTTGGAAACCCTTGAGAAGGGTCTTTTGGTGACTGAATCTTCTAATTCTCTCCCCAGGCAGGGACTGTCAGAGGCGTCTCTGCTTGTACCGCATTTCTCAAGCTTTTATTTCAAGCCCAGTGACCTCTGTTGCTAACAGTCTCATTCCCACCATTTTGAACACAGCAGTGAGTTCCTTTGAAACCTGGAGAAACTCATAAAGGGAGGGACGGAGATCCTCACAGACCATTATCAGAGTCGGAAGGGGCAAGAACACAGTGCTCTCATCCAGTTCTGCCAAAGAAGACTCTTGAAGGTTTTTATTTTCTGATTTTTGTTTTTCACCACTAACAGACCCCACCGCAGAGAAGCTTGTCATCTGATGCCAGGCCTGAGACTGTTAGAAAGGCGGCAAAGTCCTCTGCTCTAAAGCAAGCCTGAACATGCAACATGTGAAGGCTCTGGGAATCCCCACAGCAGGGAAATGGATTTGTATCACAACCTGACACCTCCTGAGATGACTTTTTGGGAGGTGGGGGTGGGATGAGTGAGGTAGTGGATACAGTTCCAATGTCAGTACTTTATGTTCTAGATCATAAAATGGTAGAGCTTAGACAAGAACTGAGCCACAGTAGAAGTTCCAGGGCCACCCAACAGCAGGTTGGGTCCTTGTTTGCATATGGCAGACACGGGTTCAATCACATGCTAATACAGACGAACAAAACAGTTAAAAAAACTTTAAAAAATAAAAGGACAATATTGATTAATGTTATTTGACTGCTAAGCAAAGTCAAACTCAGGAGGTAAGTGATCTTATTAAGGTCAGGGCACGAAGTGCAGGCAGCCCTAGGGAAAGAGCTGGATCTTCCTGAAAGTTCATCCATCCGGGAATAATTCACCATGAGATCTCCTGTCCACTGTCACCCACATTTCTGAAGAAAGCAGGAAAGCCCTGAAGCCTGCCTCTCTCTACAGTTCTTCACCAGTTCAATAAAATATGGCTGTGCCCTTTTCTTTAGAAAAGGAAGGTCAAATAGTTCTGAGAATAAACTACTTCCTCTAGTTTTAGTTTTAGACTTATTGAGTGAGAATTGCATTATTGACAGCTTTTTAATTTCTGTGGTTTTTAAAAATGGAGACATGGTACTGAGAATAGCACCAGGGCTGGCTGCATGCAAGGCAAGCACCTTACTACCTCTCTACTCTGTATGCTGTCACCAGCCACTTATGATCTGATCTCTCACACCTTTAGTTTCGAACGGACCTTCTGGAGTTCTAAGGCAAGAACTAGATGTTGTCACAGGCAGGGGACAGTCTTGGAAAGATGATTTTCTATCAGATGGGACTTCAAAACTGCTTGACGATAGACACTCAAGGAGCACAAGGAAAGTCAGAGTCGTCAGAGTGATTCCAGAGAAGCAAATCAAACAGCACGTGCTGAACTAGGACAAACAAAAGCACAACTCAGATGCAGAAAGTAGAAGATAGAAATTTTTAAGTGAGAAAGTGAGAGCAGTGCAAATTTCCCAAACTAGGAAAGAATGGAGTATATACTCAAAGATCACCTTGTCCTACTGGAGTGGAGGTGCCCAGAACTCAAGACAGGAAATACCGAAGGAAACAGGGAAAAAGCAGTTCACTGAGGTGAATACATGAGTCATTCTTCAGTGTTTGTGTTCTTAAATTTTGTGACCCTTGGAAATGTCTGTTGATCTGGATCCCCTTCATTGTGTTCATGGGGTCTCCCCTGCCATACCACAAGCCCTTCCACTCTGCCTGTCCAAGCAGTGTGGGAGACAGACTTTATCTTTGCCAAATCTCTTTATCTACAACCACCCAGAATCTCCTTAAATTTGCTCCACATGTTCTGCAATCCCCACCACTCCCATATCTTGATGCCCCGGTAAGCCTTGGGGTCAGCAGCATTAAGATTTTCCAGACCCAACTGCAGTTTCAGCAATCTCTGGTCTCTAGATCTGCAATTTTTTCCTAAGAACTTCAAGGCCTCTTGGGATTAGTCTTAGTTGCTATATTTAATCTGTTTTTTAGGAATGGAGAAGGCTAGTCTGACTATTTTCTTCTAAAAGGGAGGATGTTTATAGACTATATTTCAAAGTATTTATTCCATATTCACCTCTGCCTTTGGGTCCTGCATGGGAGTACCCAGCTCATTTGAAGGTGCTGGGGGGTATCTCCCTGGCTGTATTGGGAGAAGCCTGGGGGGGGGGAATCATGTGGTGCTGAGGATTGAACCTGATGTCTGAGTCCACTAGTATAAATCAATTTAGTTGTCCCTGAATAGATTTAATAACACTTTATATAGACAGATATTGCTGCAAGTATCTGCCATTGAATCATAGCCCGAATGGTGTTATTTTTAAAAAATTACACATGTCTGCCAGCTTTGTACAGCTGTCTGCTGAAGCTTCCACCCCTTATGCCTTCTCAAGTACTGAAAATCTTAGTGGGAAGACACCACATTGGGTTGCTTGATGGTTTTCAAGTATTGACAATATTCTCTCCTATAGACAGGCCATGCAGAGGATTGACAGTGAACCATCCTCTTCTTACATGTAGTTTTAGATCCCAGAATTAAACTCCCACTGAGATAGATTGATAATATGTCCCTATTCCAGAACAGGAAGATGGTCCAAGATCTATTTTTTCTCTTTTTTTTTAAATGACTGTTGCTCTTGTCCCTGATGTACTCAACGCTTTAAGTCACTGTAATCACCAAAAGGCTGGATTTAAACAAATTTATCCCAAGTACATTTAGCTGGAGGCCACATTCAAACACAACTGAATGAATTCATCATAAGTTAATGGCTTTTTCTTGCTGGGCTCATATATATAGGTTATTGGTCATTTGAACCTCCAATGTGGTCCAGACACTAAGTAAAGCAATGGAAAATATGTTCCACATGGGCCATGGGAGAACTTACTTTGGCCGTAGCTGGCTTGATTATCCTTTTTGATGTGACAAATTTTCACTGAGAAGATAGTCCTTTTATTTATTTTTTATTTTTTATTATTTTTGGTTTTTTGGACCACACCCAGTGACGCTCAGGGGTTACTCCTGGCTATTCGCTCAGAGGTCGCTCCTGGCAGGCACAGGGGACCATATGGGGAACCGGGGGATCGAACCGCGGTCCGTCCTAGGTTAACGCAGGCACCTTACCTCCAGTGCCACAGCCCGGCCCCCGAAGATAGTCCTTTTAAATGATTTTGTTATTCTGGCCTTTCTTCTCCTGTGAGTTGGGAATTTTATGGTGAGTGTTCAATCTGATGATGTTGAAAACAATGGTATCATCCTAGTGTCAATTCATACATAATAAACAGTGCTTCATCATCTAATTGGACAACAACTTAGTTCAAATTCTGCAATGTGGTAAGAGGGCAGTGCTCAAGGTCTTCTCTTCTTTCAGCATTGTGGCTATGCACTAATTTGGCTTCAAACTACTTCATTTTGGCTCTTTAAGCTTTAGTGTGGGATATGTGTCTCAAGTGGCAGAACACATGCCTTGCACATGCATGGTCCTGGGAGTGATACTCAGAGCTGCATGTGTACCCTCAGAGTGCTGTACCCCAGCCCTACCATGAGTAGCACCCACCACCACAGCAAAACAAACAAAAAACCCATGCCCTCAGAAAACTGAGTAAGAGGATCAATATAGATAATGGTACTTAACTCAATGTTTGCCACATACCACTTAGCAAATGGACTTTCTAATATTATCACACATAGATCCTGAAAGCTCATTTATGATTATAAGCTAGCATTCTGATAGACTGAGCTTATAAATTGAATAGTGATATTATATCAACTGTGTATAGATACCTTCTGTCTGGCAACATATGAGCAGACCCAGCATTGTTGGCAATTTTATCATTATTTTCTTGATTATAGCATCAGTTAACACTGTGAGAACATATTAAGAACCTGATGCTGAGAGAGAAATTTTATATATACATATATATATATATTCACAGAATTTGCCTAATGCTCTGCCAACTTCATGCTCAGGCTGAAGAAATCTAGGCTTCCAGAGGCGAGGCCATTTGTCAAATGACCACACAGCAAGCAAAAAGCATGAATAAAAACTGTCCGAACGTGCCTGAAGTCCAACACTCAGGTATTTCTTCATGCCATGCCTTATTAATTCCTCTGGGGACACTTTGTTTATAAGTGTCTTGGGGCCAGGAGTGATAGTGCATTGGATTAGGATTTGGTCTGCAGTTTCAGGTTTTTATATAAAAAATAAGCAAAATAAAGGATGGATTAACCTGAATATGTTCTGCATCAACCACATCCAGAAGTTCTTCTACTGATCAACAACTTGCACATTTGTGGTTTCTTTGTTGGTATGGGTGAATCATATGAAGTTTGTCACAAGGGACATGGTTAGCAACAGGGATCCCTCCTTCTTACTGATTAGTTAATGGATTTTGCCTCTATTGGTTAAGATACAGAAGATAAAGAATTTAGTAGAATGGGGGAAAAGGATTAGAGTTCCCTGAGACCTTAACTTGATCATATCTTTATCAGATCTGTAATGTCCTAATAACCAACTCCCTCCATCCAACCACATTCTATTCCTTTTAGTTTCCAAAAAAA
>PVKC010049229.1:0-10770 GCA_004027635.1 Crocidura indochinensis | reverse complement strand
TTTTCCAGATTTTAGTGGGAAAAAATGAAAATACTAGTGAAATATTTGAAATATTGAAGGTCCCTTTTGAAGTTGTAATGTTGCCTTCTTTATTGTCAAGGGTATAGTTAGAGAAAATAAATGAGAAAGTAATATGTATGTATGTTGAAGTAGTTTATTGCAAAATGCCAAGTTCTTTGGATTTGTAGCATGAGCGCCATAGTCATTCTTGTCTGTCACCACTGAACAATCATCCTTCTTTCCTAGAGAGTTGTATTAGGCAGATAATGAGATTCATGAGGAAGGATCAACAGTATTGTTTGTTTTGTTGTTGTTGTTGTCTTGTTTATTGGGGCCATACCAGATGACGCTCAGGTGTTACTCCTGGCTATGCATTCAGAAATCGTTCCTGGCTTGGGGGGGCATATGGGATGCCAGGTGCTGGGGGAAGAGAACCACAGTCTGTCCTAGGCTGGCACTTGCAAGGCAGATACCTTATGTCTATTGCCACCACTCTATCCCTGGAAGGATCTATCATTGATGCTTAATGTAAAAGCTAGAAAGCAAGGCGACAAGCATGCCACAGAATTGTTATGATGCCAATATCAGCTATTTCAATGAACACCCTGTGATATATATATATATACATATACATATATATATATATATATATGAGGTTAAGTTGCACTTACCAGAAGTATGTTTATTGCAAGTAACAAAACCAAAGGTCAAAGTAGCAGAATCAAAACCAGGAAGTTAAAATAAATTATTTATTTCATTGATCAGGATGGATGAAAATCCATTAGCTTAGAACTGTAATAACCACTGCTATGCCAGGCTTCAGGTATAACTGGATCTAGGATTGTGTTAAAATTGACAGGGTGGTCTGATAGTTTAGCAGATTCAATAGAAAGAAGTTTCCATCTTCCTGGAGTTTCAGTTCAAAGTTCCTGAACTAGTTATGTTTGGAAAAACTTGAGCCAGTGTCCACCAAGATAACAGATAAAGGATAACAGGATAGCAGCTACATTTGTATGTCTGTATAATGGGAATAAACCCCACATAAAGTCCAGCTGGAGTTAGAATCAAACGGGGCTTTTTTCTAAATTAGATCAAGTAACTTGCAAACTTTCATGCACTTCTAATTATTCTTTTGTATTATAAGTTAGTTGGGTTCGATAGTCCATACTGCCAATCTAGTTCTAAACTTATCAAAATGCACCAAAATTCCACCATCACATGGGATGTCCTGCCTGGAATTGGGTCTACCATCAACATCCTTCACCAATGGATAGATTCCTTGTTCCAGCCTTAATTGTTCAGTCAGGAAGCAAAAAATTGGTTAATCAGTCTCCCAAGGTCAAGGTCTCCCAAAAATCCAAAAAATAACGTTGAAGGGACATCCTCCCCAGAAATGACCACAGTCAATGCCAGAAACTACTAAACATCTTTGGGGTGTATTATTCTACTGGGAAGACTTGTCAGTGTACATCTCTTGGAAATGGGGAGTTTTGCCAATCTCATTTGATGCAATGCAATCTGGATAGAAGTAATTATTTTTATGAGGCATTATTCATGTCTAGTCTACCTGAGGGCCACCCCAAATAATGAAATAATGTTTCTTTGGCTATTAAAGGCTTTATCAGGCATGCACAGTCTCTAGTAGTTGCCTTTAGGGGAAAAGAGAAAGATTCCTCTTGAAGTATACCACCTCAAGCTGCAATTTGCTGCCCATTTTGGGACCATGTTAAGTGGTTGGCACCTGAAAAAAGAGAGCCTGTTTCTTTTAAGTGCAGCCGGAAAATGGGAGTCAGAAGTGAAAGTGGGGGACCGGGAGAAGTATTTCCATGCAGCCAGGGTAACGTTCTTGTTTTGTTGTGAGCTGGCAAACTTCAACATGCTCAAGCAGTGTTTTGTCAAATTTCTTAAATGCTGAATGTGGCACCAACCCAAATGAATGTAGATGTTATTTTAGTGCTAGGAGAGATTTATTTTAATGTACAGATGAAGCCACTACAAAGGCCCCTTTTAATCTACCAGGGGCTCTGTTTCTGACTCTCTGACTTTTCAACGTCCTTCCTCATTGTAGGGAACTGGTTTACACCATGAAATCATCCAGTGCTCCTTTCTCTCCACTTCCTTCTCCCAAGGCAGTGGTGTGGTTTAACAATAATTATCATTAAGAAGCATTGCACAAGAGAAAAAAAAAAGGCATTTGTAGGACTGTTTTGCCTTTTCCAGATCACCCTGAATTCATAAGTAAGGCTACAGGAAGAAAGAAAATGCCCTACGAAGGGCTAACTCATTTAACTCTAGGCACTAGCAGAGTGGCCCAAGACAAGAGATTCCTTATCTTTGGTCCATCTGAGCCATCTGGAAAAATCTTTTCTTTTACCGCTTACCTCTGAGATGGGAAATCCATCAGTTGAGATCAACCTCTGATATCAATATCTTCTACCTCAATTGAGGCCAAAATAAATGGGAAGGAAAATGAAGGGGAATCCATGACAATATGCGAGGCTTGTTCCCACAAGTAAGTGTTTCCAAGGCAACACGAAGGGAAGGAAACCACAGACAACTTTGGGGGTAGGAGAAAGGGAAAGGAAACGGGACAATCACTAGACTTAAGAGAAACTGAAATCGGGATGGTTTCTGGCCTATTTCACTCAAGAACCCCTCTTTACAATTATTTACAATATCCCCTTTATTACAGTAAAATAAAATATGATATGTAGAAATTATAACCTCTTTTCCTATGTGCTGCCTGAAAATAAATATCACTCTAGAATGTTTCAACTGTTATTATACCAAGAAATAAAAGAGGGTCATTTATTTATAATAGGATAAACTTTAGTTCCTTCAGTATATCCTGGTTTGAGTACCAGCCCCAGTGGAGACAGAATGAAGTCCCCAGAACATGTTCCTCCTCATCTGTGGAAGGTACCCAAAAGTATGAAACATGTTTCATTATGCCTCAGACCCAAAGTAATCTCCTGGGTGGCCAATGTCTTGGAAACAGTCAAGTTGCAGGGAAACAAAGCAAATTTATCCATCTCTTGCTGAACAAAAAAGGAACATAAAAATAGCTTTTCTAGGGCCCGGGAGATAGCATGGAGGTAAGGCGTTTGGCTTTCATGCAAAAGGTCATCGGTTCGAATCACGGTGCCCCATATGGTCCCCCGTGCCTGCCAGGAGCAATTTCTGAGCATGGAGCCAGGAGTATCCCCTGAGTGCTGCCGGGTCTGACCCAAAAACAAACAAATAAAAAAAAAGCTTTTCTATAACATTCCATGATCAGGACCTATATCTGGATGTAGAACAGTTTGTTTCAAAGACGTGTGAGGATGAGTGAATGAGAGAGAGAGAGGAAGAGAGAGATGCCTCTTCTTTGTGGGATATTCCCTTTGCTGTGACCATCAAACTTCCAGAACAGCCCCTAGAGGGTGATACAGCATCACTGAGAATCATGGGGAAGGGGGCAGCAGGACCAAGAAGGCTTGTGGACACAAATCCCCCTTCCACCAAATCTTAACATCCTGATGAGCCTGCCAAGTCCCTTAACTGCCAACCATCTTCTCTTTCAAACTGGGACAATGTTCTCTCTCAGGTGAGAGTGTTGAATGATGAGGCTGCCTGGCAAACACAAGTCAGGTCTAGGCTCAGAGAGGGAATTCATTAGAAACCAATCTACAACCCACTGCTATATTCTAGCTGTTTTTTTTTTTTTTTTCCTAAGTTACCCGTCTTCCCAAAAGTATTTAGTCTCTTCTCTGTAGAAGGTAGGATGGATGATAGTGTGTATCCCAGGGGACATAGTTTTCTTCTGGGTCACCTCTGCCCTCCCATTTTATTCTTTTCTTCCTTTTAAGTGAAGCAGCAAGCAGCCAGCATGGAAGTTAGGGGCTCTGAGTAATGCCAGGAGCATTGTGATGGGTTCTTCCTGCGATTCTAGATAACTTGTCAATCAATATCAGTTGAAAGGACAAAACAAAATAACATGTAAAACTTGTGAGCTGAGAGCTAATGCAGGATTGTCTTGCTTATAATTGACTTGTATTTAATCCCAGCATCACAAATAGTTTCCCCCTCTTCTTTTAAAGGCATGACTGGGTACTGGCAGTAGAGGAGGTCATGAACAGACCACATACAGTTGGTTCTTCTTGTCTGAAGAGCAAACTATTAGGAAGAGGTTTCTAGAACCTTCCTCACTCACCAAAACCCTTCCCCATCACCCATTCTTCATGCCACTTCTAGGCCCCAAACATGCTGACTCAATTAGGATATTTGAATTCCTGTGTGAAGGCAGTAGGTTGGTTGACTTGCAAACAAAAAAGCAATCGATTATTCAAAAAAATGGGTTTGTTTGGAAACAGAGGGCAGAAGAGGTGACAGACTGGACAGTACATCCTTGTCTAGCTTCCTTGTGCTGCTCTGCCCCCTTAGCAGACTTTAGAAAGCTCGCCCTCCATTCTTCCTGAAGTGGACACAGCAGTCTTTTCCATGGGGGGTTTACGCCTTTTAAAGGTTACATAGGCCAGGCACTCTTTTGGCTCCCCGATACCTAAACTACCTACTTTAACTCTTTGACACTAAGTTTCTGTATGAATGCTTTGAGGAGTCAGCACCCCTGAAGACACCCCTCCATGCTGTTCAAGCACTGACTTCAAGGGAATACAGGGAAAGGCCTTGGACCTGACTGAGGCCCAGCTTGTGCTTCAGAGGTTGTCTATACTTTAAAATCGTTAAGTCTTTGTGTTCTTGGGTCTTTAAACAGAAATCACTACAAATTTCATTCTGTGCCTCTTAAACGTGGCAACCTACAAGCTTTATTTGAGTTTAACACAACACTTAATCAGATGCCACAATTATCCCGACAAGAGAAACCTCAGCGGACTTCAGGGGCCTCTTCTTTCACCAACGGCTTACTTGAAGCTTGTTGACACTAAATTGTACAGGCCTTTGTAGGTCACTCAGTCCCATCTGTTCCTTTGTCTTAGTTCACTTATAAATTCATACCTACACACAGCCTAATACTCCTGGCTTCACTCTGACAAGCCTATAAGAACCTTCACTGGTGTAGGGTCCCAGGCGTCTACAAGAGTCTCTGCTTAGCAGCAGGACAGGAAAAGAGACAGCCTTATGTTCTTCTTCTATTATTATCATTATTATTATTATTACTATTATTATTATTATGCCACATCTGGCAGCACACAGGAGTTACTCCTGGTTCTGCATCCAGAAATTGCTCCTGGCAGGTTCGGGGACCCATATGAGATCAAATAAGGATTCATTCTGGATTATCTATGTGCAGGGCAAATGCCTTACCACTGTACTATTACTCCAGTTCCTGAGCTTTGTTCTTTATGTCTTTGCCAGGCCCAAGTGCATGTTAGGGAATGCCCTCTGCTCTGGTAGCCCTCCTATGCTGAGTTTAGACTCTGAAGAGGAGCAGGAAGGTGGGCATCTTCCGGAATACCATTGGCACATCTTCTCTTGGATAAGTCCAACTCCAGAATTCCCCCTGGACTGTGTCCTTGTCCCATTATTTTTTTTTTATTCAACCTTAAGGATACTGAGTCAGGGTGGTGAGAAGACAAACTGGCTTGGGCAGTTCCAAAATCTTGACTGCAGTCCTGAGATTATTTGGCTCATTAATGTTCAAGACTCAAAAAAAAATTCCAGAATTTACTCTTTTGTTCTCCAAAAGAGTTCCTCTTGTCTCCCTTCCCTCAGGCCCTCTGCATGGAATGTTTTAGCTGAGGGAATGGAGGAGAGCCAGTGGGTGCCAGAAAACTCTGGGTAGACAAATATTGGTACAACTGTATTTCAGATCATTATCCTTTAAAGGAAGTATAAGAGGCAAATGATTAACTGTTTGGTTTTTGGAAGACAGTGAGTTTTTTTCTTCCTTCATTCTTTCATTTGTTCAGTGTTTATGAAAAGCTTATTGGATACCAAGGATTATTTGTGGAAAGGATGAAAATCTTAAACGATGGACTTGAAACAATCAGCTTGGCTATCACTAAGGTCTCTATCTACAGGAAGGGCTTTTGGGTCTAGTCAATGCTGAGAAGTATTTGGATTCCCTGACAAAGCAGATGAATGCCCCACCTCTACATCCCACCTTCCCCATACATGGAGACCTGAGCATGCAGCCTGGTCTGAAGTCAATTTAGGGACTCACATGAAGGGCTCAGGTGTTGCCAAATGCCTCTGTTGCAGCAGCCACTTAATGATAGAAGATTGATTTTCCATCCATAATTTTGCCTGATTAAATTATGGGACAAAACTGAAGCTTTCACTCTAAAGTTAATTCCCAAATATTCCAAAATTCTGAGATTCCAAGAGATGGGGGAGGGGAATTATGTGTTTGATAACTATGAAATTTTAAGTATGCTTCCCCATTTCTTTCTCCCTCATAATCACATTGTGTACAGATGTCCTGAAGGATCTGTCTTGGGCCAGGTCTTCTTCAACCCCAACCATCTGTCACCAGGTATTTGACTTGGGAATGTGTCTAGATGACCAGATGAATAGGGACCAAAGGCATGTGAACCTGCCTTGTTGCAGGAGCACACACTCATGAGAATATGATCCTCCGTTGGTTATTTATGGTTTCCTTTAATGAAATGAATATAAGAGGAAAACTGGATAAAAATTGGTATGATAGTCTTTTTGACCCTCCCTCAGGAAGACCAGCTATCTTCAATATGATCATATGTTTTTGCTTGAATTTCCTCCTTTATTATTTTGTTCTTATAGAACCTGGAAAAGTCTATCATAGTTAAAGATCATACACAGCTTGTAGCTCATGGCCCAAACACAGCCTAGGTCTTCATCCTAACACTAAAGATGGAAATCTAAGTTGTAGAAACATCTCTGAATTTCTGAAAAGGATACAAACTCTTTCTATGGAGTGACATTTAGCCCCTAATTTATTCAAGTAATCCTAGTCTTCTTAGATAAAATGTGACTAAGGAGTGCCAGTTTTGTATGGTATGGCAAAACTTGGCCATAATATATCTGAAGCTTCTAGCAGGTGCCTGATAAATGATATCAATTACTGTTATTATTAAAGGGGCCCTTTTTGTTTTGCAATAAAATTTTATGAATTGATTAATAAAATATTTTCATCATGGAATATTTATTATGGAATGCCCTGCTAGTAAAAAGGGGTATGGGTATCATGAAAAGAATCACTAGCAAATGAACTCAAAACACATTGGAATTTGCCAAAATTTCTTTTTTAAGAAGAGAATAGACTTGGCAGAATTTGGCAAGATATAGATGTTATGGATGTGGCAATGGGAAAAACCCTGGTTCTGATCTATCTGTAGAGGTTATAAATAAGGATCCCATCTCTTTCTGAATCCCTATTGGTGACTACCACTCTATAGAAATACCTCCTCACCCCCTAGTTAAGGAATGTTCCCAAGCCCTGAAAAGGCCTACTCACACCTCACCTACAGCTGTTTTCCCAGTACAGGTGTGTACACATCTCACATCCCTATCACAAGAACAGAGTCCAAGCTACCTGAATGCCAACCATTTCCTTTAGACCCTCAAGCACTCTTGGACATGTTTTTTTTCAAGTGTATATAAGGCTGGGCACTTTTATAGTTGCAAAGAATAGAAGTATAAACCTATAATCTCAGCCTTAAAATTTTTCCCATCTAGTCAGGTGGAAAGGCAACAATAAATAATGCATCATATAATTGAAGAAAAATTCTGATAAATGCCAAACTCTTGATTACTCACAAGAAGACTATACATTCTGTAGGCCAACTCAAATCAAGTTGCTATCTCGCTGCAGTAAGGGAAAATACAAATATATACAAATATATTTCTGCTATGTCAAAGGAAAGTCTTATACAAATAAATTGGATTACATGTTTCAAGGATTCTAAAGTCTATTTAGATCTTTCACTGTAGGGACCTGAGTAAGCAGTCTACATTAAGATTGGTAGACCTCTGGAGTCTTGCTAAACTAATAACTGTGTTCTATAAATTATTGGTTTACTGAGTAGAACATTTTTAATTCCCTGATCAATCTGTGTGTAAATTTTGGGAAAATTTCTCAAATAAAATTATAAAATAATTTTATTTATTTGGAGGTGGGACTAAGATATTGGGCCTTATCCAGCTTTGTTCAGGGCTTATTCCTGGCTCTTTCTGATCAGGGATCATTCCTTCTGGTGTTTGAGTGTTCATATGCAGTGTCTTACACACCCCACATTATCTTTTCTTTTTGGAAGATATTTTGCACAAGAGTTCATAAAATTATGACAATCATGGTGATAAACACAGTCAGTGGATCCAGTCTAAGGTGAACTTCCAGGACATTATGGTCTTTCAATACTAGACTGTCATGTGACCTGCAGTGTAGGATTGCCAAATTTAATATACCTGAATTAATTTATCTGACCACGCTGTCAGAGTTTGTTCATGAATGGTTTCTATTAAAATTCTACTGTCAGCATTATAATAACTTGAAACATCTAAATCATGTTCCTACAAGTCATCAGCTCACTAAGTCGTTTCCTATAGAGAAAGCATAATCTATCCTTCAGTTCACCAATATAGAAATTTTAGACTCAAGTTTCTTCAAATGAGCTGAGTCTGTGTGGACAATTCCTTTTTTTCTTGGTGTTAACTTGATTTTATAGTGTTGCATTGTATTCAGTATGCTCAGAATTATGCAGCTGTGGGGGGTGTTGTCAGATACATCTTATTCTATTATGGGCTTCAAATTATTTGGAAATCTGAGTGCTAATAGACAGTACAATGGTGTAGCACTTGACTTACTTGAGTACAATACTTCATATCCTCTATGAAGCCCCAGCACTCCTAGGAATAATTATTTATGCAACACTAGATTAACCTAAACATCACTAGTAGTGGCACACACACACACACTCAAACACACACACACACAAAGAAAACTGACCCATGATATTTTTTTAATTTCTAATAATATCTTTATTTAAATATCATTGTCACAAACACGTTAATAGTTGGGTTTTAATGATAAAATGTACATCCCCCTCAAAAGTGCAAACTTCCTGACACCAATGTCCCCCAACTCCCTCCTCCCCAACCTCCTGCCTGTATTCGAGACAGGCATTCTACTTCTCTCACTCACTACAATTTCCATGATAGTTGTTAGTGTACTTATTTTTCTAACTGCACTCACCATTCTTTGTGGTAAGCTTTAGGGGCCTGGGAGATAGCATGGAGGTAAGGCGTTTGCCTTTCATGCAAAAGGTCATCGGTTCGAATCCTGGTGCCCCATATGGTCCCCCGTGCCTGCCAGGAGCAATTTCTGAGCATGGAACCAGGAGTAACCCCTGAGCACTGCCGGGTGTGACCCAAAAACAAAAACAAAAAAAAGCTTCATATAAAGGACTGGTTCTTCTGGCCCTCATCTCTATTATCTCTGAGTATTATTATTATTATTATTATTATACTGCCTTTTATTTGTCTTAAATTCCACAAATGAGTGAGACTCTTCTGTTTATACCTTTCTCTCTCTTACTTATTTCATTCAGCATATTTCACCATGTCCTCATTATATAAGAAAATTTCATGACTTCACTGTTCCTAACAGATACATAGTATTCCATGAGTATATGTACCACAGTTTCTTTAGTCACTCATCTGTTGTTGGGCACCTGTGTTGTTTCCAGATTATGCTTATTTTAAATAGCAGTACAATGAACACAGGTGTGCAGAGGCATTTTTGTATTGAGTTTTTGTGTTCCTAGGTATATCTCTAGTAGTGGCATAGTAGGAGCTCAATTTCTAGGTTTTTTGAAGAAACTCCATATTGCTTTCCATTAAGGCTAGACTAGATGGCATCACCACAAGCAATGAATAAGAGTTCCTTTCTCCACACATCCCCACCAGAACTGATTGTTCTTATTCTTTGTGATATGTGCCAGTCTCTATGGCATGAGATGCCATCCTATTGTTTGATTTGCATCTCCCTGATGATTAGTGATATGGAACATTTTCATGTGCCTTTTGGCCATTTGTGTTTCTTCTTTGAGAAAATGTCTATTGATTTCTTCTCCCATTTTTGATGGGGTTAGATGGTATTTTTTTCTTGTTAAGTTCTGCCAGTGCCTTGTATATCTTAGATATATTCCCCTTATCTTATGGGTATTGAGTGAATAGTTTCTTTCATTCCAGGAGTAGCCTTTGAGTCCTACTCACTATTTTCTTTGAGATACAAAAGCATCTCAGTTTAATATGGTCCCATCTGTTTATCTCTGATTCCACTTGTCTAGACAGTGATGTTTCCTCCTTGAAGATGCCTGTAGTATCAATGTCCTGGAGTACTTTCCTAAATATTTTCTTCATTTTTGGGGGGTATAATCATATGGTTTTAATTTTTCTTTTATTGATATGGTGTATTAAATTGGGTGACTTGCTTATGTTAAACCATTCTTGTATCTAATAGGATTGTATCAAATATGGTGAATCCTATTTGATCATGATGTTATCTTTTGGATGAATTTTTAGATTTTATTTGCTAGCCTTTTGTTGAGGATCTTTTTGTTGTTATTGTTTTTGTTTTTGGGCCACACTCAGTCACATTCAGGGATTACTCCTGGCTATGCACTCAAAAATCGATCCTGGCTTGGGAGCAGATGCCTTACCACTTGCACAACCACTCCAGCTCCTTGGTTGAGAATCATGTTCATTAAGGATGTTAGCCTTTAATTTTCTCTCTCTGTCTCTTTGTCTGTCTCTGTCTCTTGTGGTGTCTCTGTCTGCTTTTGGTATGAA
>PVKC010049228.1:0-10766 GCA_004027635.1 Crocidura indochinensis | reverse complement strand
CAAAAAATAGGGAGGCAGAAGGAAATAACAAAGCTGAGAGCAGAAATCAATAAAGTGGAAACCCGAAAAAAATCCGAAAGATCAAGCAGAAGTTGGGTCTTTGGAAAAATAAACAAGATTGATAGACCACTGGCAAAACTAACAAAGAAAGAGAGAGAGAAACTTGATAACTCGTATCAGGGATGAAAAAGGAGAGATCACAACTGATATGGCAGAGATTCAAAGGGTAATCAGAAACTACTTTGAAATGCTCTATGCCACTAAAAATGAGAACCTGGAAAAAATGGATAAATTCTTGGACTTTTATAATCTTCCATGGTTGAAAGAAGAGGATGTAGCATATCTAAACACCCCCATCATTATTGATAAAATTAAAACGGTAATCAAATGTGTGCCCAAAAACAAAAGCCCAGGCCCAGATGGATTCACTAATGAATTCTTTCAAACTTTCCAAGAGGAACTACTACCAATCCTAGCAAGACATTTTCATGAAATCGAAAAAATAGAAACACTTACAAATACCTTTTATGAAGCCAACATCACCTTGATACCTAAACCAGACAGAGATGCAACAAAAAAGGAAAATTACAGACCAATATTGCTGATGAATGCAGATGCAAAGATCCTCAACAAAATCCTGGCAAATAGGATTCAATGCCTCATTAAGAAGATCATCCACTACCATCAAATAGGTTTCATCCCAGGAATGCAAGGCTGGTTTAACATCCATAAGTCTATCAACATCATACACAACATCAACAACAAGAAAAATAAAAACCATATGATCATATCAATAGACATAAAGAAAGCATTTGATAAGGTTCAACACCCATTCTTGATCAAAACTCTCAGCAAGATGGGAATGGAAGGAACCTTTCTCAATATAGTTAAGGCCATCTACCACAAGCCAGTGGCAAATATTATCCTTAATGGAGATAAACTAAATGCCTTCCCTCTAAATTCTGGTACAAGACAATGCTGTCCACTCTCACCACTCCTACTTAACATAGCACTGGTAGTATTTGCTATAGCGATTAGGCAAGGTAAAGATACCAAGGGAATCCAGATAGGAAAGGAAGAAGTCAAGCTCTCACTTTTTGCAGATGACATGATACTCTACTTAGAAAACCCGAAAGACTCTACCAAAAAGCTTCTAGAAACAATAGACTCATACAGCAAGGTGGCAGGCTACAAAATTAACACACAAAAATCAATGGCATTTTTATACACCAATAGTAATAAGGAAGAAATGGACATTAAAACAAACAACCCCATTCACAATAGTGGCACACAAACTCAAATATCTTGGAATCAACTTGACTAAAAATGTGAAGGACCTATACAAAGAAAATTATAAAACTCTGCTCCTGAAAATAAGAGAGGATACGCGGAAATGGAAACACATACCCTGCTCATGGATGGACAGTATTAACATCATCAAAATGGCAATACTACCCAAGGCATTATACAGATTTAATGCGATCCTATAAAGATCCCCACGACATTCTTTAAAGAAGTGGGTCAGGCACTATTGAAATTCATTTGGAACAATAAACACCCTAGAATAGCAAAAGCAATCATTGGGAAAAAGAACATGGGAGGAATTACTTTCCCCAACCTTAAACTTCACTACAAAACAATAGTTATCAAAACAGCATGGTATTGGAATAGGGACAGCCCTTAGATGAGTGGAATAGGCTTGAATACTCAGGAAGTGTTCCCCAGACATACAGTCACCTAATTTTCGAGAAAGGAGCAAGAAATCCTAAATTGAGCAAAGAAAGCCTCTTCAACAAGTGGTGTTGGCATAACTGGCTAGCCTCTTGCAAAAAATTGAACTTAGACACCCAGCTAACATCATGTACGAAGGTAAAATCCAAATGGATGAAAGACCTTGATATCAGACCCAAAACCATAAGATATATAGAACAACACGTGGCAAAATACTCCAGGACATTGAGACTACAGGCATATTCAAGGAGGAAAATGCACTCTCCAAGCAGGTGAAAGCAGACATTAACAGATGGGAATATATTAAACTGAGAAGCTTCTGCACCTCAAAGGAAATAGCACCCAGCATGCAAGAGCCACCCACGGAGTGGGAGAAACTATTCACCCAATACCCATCAGATAAGGGGCTAATCTCCAAAATATACAAGGCACTGACAGAACTTTACAAGAAAAAAAACATCTAATCCCATCAAAAAACGGGGAGAGGAAATGGACAGAAACTTTGACTAAGAAGAAATACGAATGGCAAAATGACACGTGAAAAAATGCTCCACATCACTAATCATCAGGGAGATGCAAATCAAAGCAACTATGAGGCACCACATCACACCACAGAGAATGGTACACATCACAAAGAACGAGAACAAACAGTGTTGGCGGGGATGTGGAGAGAAAGGAACTCTTCTCCACTGCTGGTGGGAATGTCGTGTAGTTCAACCTTTATGGAAAGCGATATGGAGATTCCTCCAGAAACTGGAAATCGAGCTCCCATATGATCCTAGGAATATACCCTAGGAACACAAAAATACAATACAAAAATCCCTTCCTTACACCCATATTCATCACAGCACTATTTACCATAGCAAGACTCTGGAAACAACCAAGATGCCCTTCAACAGACGAATTGCTAAAGAAACTGTGGTACATATACACAATGGAATACTATGAAGCTGTCAGGAAAGATGAAGTCATGAAATTTTCCTATACATTTATGTACATGGAATCTATTATGCTGAGTGAAATAAGTCAGAGATAGAGAGAGATAGATAGATAGATAGAGAGAGAGAGAGAGAGAGAGAAACACAGAATGGTATCACTTATCTATGGGTTTTAAGAAAAATGAAAGACATTCTTGCAACAATAATTTTTAGACATAAAAGAGAAAAGAGATGGAAGTTCCAGCTCACCTCAGGAAGCTCACCACAAAGAGTGATGTGTTCAGTTAGAGAAATAACTACATTTTGAACTGTCTTAATAATGAGAATGTATGAAGGAAATGGAAAGCCTGTCTATAGTACAGGCGGGGGTAGGGTTGGGGAGGAGGGAGATTTGGGACAATGGTGATGGGAACATTGCACTGGTGATGGGTGTTGTTCTTTACATGCCTGAAATCCAAATACAATCACGTATTTAATAATCAAGGTGTCTAAATAAAATATAAAAAAAATAGAAATGAAGCACACACACAAAAAAAAGACCAGCTCTAGGCTCCAGGCACACTAATTTGCCCAATCCTCTTCGTTGTCTGTAGTGCCAACACACTTTTATTTTCCACGTTGTCTCTGTTGTTGGTATTATGTTTCTGTATTAAAGATCTTGGAATCTGCATATCGTATATTGCAGTTAGGATGGTGCAGAGAGTCCTCTCGTTGCACCTTACAATTATAGGGCAATGCAGAAAGTTCTGTCCAGTATGCAGGTCGTTGATGTTCTTAAGTCTTCTCAGTGTTAAGGGAAGTCTCTTGTGAGTAAATCAATGTGAAAGCAGTGGTAGGGTCTTTCCTGGTAGAAGACTGCTTCCAGGTGTTGTTGTAAAAAATCTTGGGTCTTTCCTAGATAGCTTTCCTAGTTCAGGAGTGAATGGAGAATGGAGAGGCCTGTGCAGGTCATTATGCCAATGTTCAGGGTGTAAGGTCCCATTGCACTACAAGATTTGGAAGTTTCTATCTCTATTAGATAAGAATTTATTTGAGTGTAGGTATTTCCAATTTTAATGTGCCTATGCAAACAAGGAACAATGTCACGTGGTTTTAAAAGCCCATATGGGGATGCAGGAACACGTATAAAACTCCCCCATGACATGCTTAAACATAGGAATTAAACTGAGGGACTCTTCTACCGAATATTTCTTATTGAAAAGTTCACAAAGAGAAGAAAAGATAAAAACTGGGGAAAATCTTCATTGTTTACGAGAATATTTAGTAAGATTTAGCTGTCAAAGAAAATAGATATAAAATATTCAAAGCCATATGTGTGCATTTTATGTCGTTTGATATAGTTGGGTTTTGTTAAATCCAGTGAAACACGTTGGTGTGTGATTAGGAATGTGGAGAACAGAAGTTAGAAAGGGTAAATGGGGGGGTACTGAAGGTTGGGGGGGTTGAGTTGAAAATTGAAATCAGCTTTATAGGGGAATACCAGATGGACTTTCTACATACACAAAACATAAATTAAGGATGGGATATATTATGAACATGCGGTGCAAGCGGGGGCAATAGCCCCCGTGTGGTTTTGAATATGTAGACTAGTAAGATATTGCCTTAGAAAAAATGAGCAGCTCACAACACCCCCAAATTTGGACGCATCTGAAGGCCGGAGGGCAGGAGAGGGTGCAGCTGGGGGTCTACCAAGAATCCCAGCCTGCCCAAGCAAGGGAGAAAGCCTTCGACATTGGGGCCACTTCAGGCCCCATGCTCGGTAAAACCAGGTTCAGGATCACCCTTCCACTGTAACTTTACCTTGTCCTCTTTCTTTGCATATTTGTTCTCATAATTAAAAATAAAAAATTAAAAAATACAGCAGGGTACTGAAATAAAACAAGAATCTCAGATAAATGGGATAGATTTTAGTATTAAGAGAATGTTCCTCAGACAAGAGATTAATTAATCTTGATAAAAAGGGGTCAAGGAAAGCTTCTTCAACAAGTGGTGTTGGAACAATTTGTCAGCCACAAACAGAAAGCAAACATATGACCTCTATCTAATACCATGCACAAAGAACAAGCCCAAATGGATTTAAGACCTTGATATCAGATATAGAAAAACACATAGGGAAAAACTTCCATGACATTGAGACTAAAGACATCTTCAAGGAGGAAAAACCACTTGTTTGAAACAAGTGGAAGCAGAGGTAAACAAATGGGACTACATTAAATTAAAAGCTTCTGTACCTCAAAGGAGCTATTTTTTGAAAGAATAAACAAGATAGGCAAACTGCTAACAAGATTTACATGGAAAAATAATGAGAAATTGATCAAATAAATTGGATTAGAAATTAAATGGGAGAACTTATATAGATGGACAGATTTTGGGTAACGTAATATTCCAAAACTTAATGAGGAGGAAATTCATAATCTAAAAAGTCAATAGCAAGCAAAGAAATTAAAACAGTAATTAAGAATCTCCCCCCCAAAAAAGTCCAATACCAGATGGACTTGGGAAATTTTTATCAAACATTCATAGAATAATTACTGTCATTGTTCCTTAAACTTTTCCAAAAAATTGAAGAGACAGGAATCCTCCCTAATACTTTCTATGAAGCTAACGTTATGCTGATCCCTTCCACAAAAATCTACAGACCAATCTCACTGATAAGCATTAATGCAGAATTTCTCAACAAAATCATAGCAAACTGAATCCAATAGCATATCAGAAACATACAAATCGGTTTTATTCCCATAATGCAAGGATATTTCAATATATACAAATCAATCAACAGCATACAACACATCAGTCAAAGGAAAGATAAAAATTATATGATTATATTAATTGATGCAGAGAAAGCATTCAACAAGATCCAACACCCATTCATGATTAAAACCCTCAGAAAAAAAAAGAAAAAAATCCTCAGAAATATAGGTGTGGATGGAATTTTCCTTAAGATAATATCAGCCGGGGTCAGAGAGATAGCATTGAGGTAAGGTGTTTGCCTTTCATGCAGAAGGTCATTTGTTCGAATCCTGGCATCCCATATGGTCCCAGGAGCCTGTCAGGAGCGATTTTTGAGCATGGAGCCAAGGGTAACCCCTGAGCGCTGCTGGATGTGACCCTAAAACAAAACCAAAAAAGATAATATTAGCTATCTTTAAAAAGTTCACACTTCGGAGCCGGGTGGTGGCGCTGGAGGTAAGGAGCCTGCCTTGCCTGCGCTACCCTAGGAGGGACCATGGTTCGGTCCTCCGATTTCCCATATGGTCCCCCAAGTCAGGAGCAACATTTGAGCGCATAGCCTGGAGTAACCCCTGAGCGTCACCGGGTGTGGCCCAAAAACCAAAAACAAACAAACAAAAAAAGTTCATACTTCATTTTTTTCCTTTTGCTTTTTGGGCCACACCCAGTGACGCTCAGAAGTTACTCCTGCTATGTGCTCATGGGATTGAACTGAGGTCACTCCTAGATCGACTGCATGCAAGGCATGCACCCAACTGCTGTGATATCATTCCAGCCCCAAATTAATATTAATTTTTTAAATATTTTTATTTAAACACCTTGGTTACAAACATGATTGTGGTTGGGTTTCAGTCATATAAAATGCACCCTCCCCCATAACCAGAGTAACATTACCATCACCAATGACCCAAATATCCCTCCTCTCCTCCTCGCCCCTACCTGTACTCTAGACAGGCTTTCTATTTCCCTCATATATTCTCATTGCTAGGATAGTTCAAGATGTATTTATTTCTCTAACTAAACCCATCACTCTTTGTGATAAGGTTCATGAGGTCAGCTGTAATGTCTCTGAAAATTGCTGAGAAATGTCTTTCATTTTTCTTAAAACCCATAGATGAGTGAGACCATTCTCCATCTTTCTCTTTCTCTCTGACTAATTTCACTCAGCATAATAGATTCCATGTACATCATGTATAGGAAAATTTCGTGACTTCATCTCTCCTGACGACTGCATAATATTCCATTGTGTATATGTACCGCGATTTCTTTAGCCATTCATCTGTTGAAGGGCATCTTGGTTGTTTCTAGAGTGTGGTTATTGTTAATAGTGCCGCAATAAATATAGGCCTGAGGAAGGGATTTTTGTATTGTATTCTTGTGTTCATGGCAAGGAATATAGAATCAAATCTAAATAAATGCAACTACATTAAACTAAAAAGTTTCTGTATGGCAAAATAAACACAAGCTAAAATTAAAAAACAAAACTGAATGGGAGAAAACTTTTGTAGTCAACACATAAGATAAAAACTGATATTGAGGATATGCAAAATACAAACCACACAAAATCTAAAATTCCATCATAAAATGAAGAGAGGAAATGAACAGACAATGCTTCAGGGAAGACCAACATATTGTCAACTAGTACAAGAATAAATGCTCACATCACTTATTATTAGGGAAATACAAATCAAGACAACAATGAGATATCATCTTTTAACAAGTGAGGATAACACATAACAAAAATATTGGGAATAATTTGTGTTGCTGGAAATGTAGTGAGAAGGGAACTATCGTCCACTATTGGTGGAAATGCTGCCTGGTGGAAAAGTTTTCCCTATGGGAAACAATTTGGAGGGTTCTCAGTAAACTAAGAATCAATCTAGCAATTCTTTGGGGTGTCTATCTCCAGGACAGAAAAAGACTGATTCAAAAGGATGTATGCACACTGCTACTCAGTACATTAGCTAAGAATTGGAATCAACCTCGATGCCCACCAACAGATGAGTAGATCATGAAGATGTGGTACATATATGCAACAAAATATTTTATAGATGTAAGGATTCATGCACTCATGCAATTTGCAGCTTAAATGGAATGTATCATGTTAAATAAAGTAAGTCACAAGAAGGATAAATACAAAATATCACTAATATGTTACATATAATAGCTGCATGAATAAATGCTATGGTTTAAATAGACCAATTGTCTAGAACACTCTTGGCCCCAAAGTGTAGCAATGACAAAGAAAGAAATTAAATAGTGGAGGAGAAACACAAATATGAACGGATGTGGGACAGGAGCCAAGAGGTCTCTGGTGCATTGGTGGTGTTAAGAAAGGACAGAACTAAAAATACATGTTGGAGTCAACAACAATGCAATGAAAAGACTTGAAATGGACCTGTTATGCTGGCAGGCTAGGGGAAGAGATGGTGGCATGGGATGGACCTTGGGAACATTGGTGGAGGGAGAGCCTCCCTGTTTCTGCCAAGACATGGGTCTGACTTTCTCCAGGGAATAAAGATTCTGCAATGGTGCAGGGTCCCGGAATGAGGTTGGGAAAAGACTCCAAAAGACAGCCCCATTTGCGTTTGGTAGAAGGGATCAAATTGTGAGGTTCCTATTCTCTCCCCAACACAAATCTGGTTGGTATCAAAGGGCAAATGAACAGTGATGGCACTGCAACCCAGAAAGAGGCAGAGTAAAGTCTGGGAAAGAGGACCCCTTTGAGTTTGGTGGAAGGTATTAAATTTTTTCCTTTTCTAATGCAATATCTCTGTCCCATTATTCCATTTTAGCTTTGTAATCAGAAAACTTGGAATTAATCTTTCTACTCAGTAACTCAGTTTTTTTAAGTTGGCATTATAGTTTCCTCTGAGAACCAAGTAGTCATTTGACCTCAGAAAGCAGAAATTATTAGGTATCTCAGAGAACTGGGGGTACCATGTTCCTGCCTTTTCTATAAGAACAAAGAACAAGAACAGGTCTCTGGGTACAATTGTGGATTCAGGGAAATAAGAAATCAGATTTCTATGTAATGTCTGTGCCAGTCAGAGCAAAAGACATGGCTTAAAAGGTAGAGCATGGGGCCAGGGAGGTGGTGCTAGCGGTAAGGTATCTACCTTTCAAGCACTAGCCAAGGAAGGACCGCAGTTTGATTCCCTGGTGTCCCATGTGGTTCCCCCAAGCTAGGAGCAACTTTTGAGAGCTTAGCCAGGAGTAACTCCTGAGCATCAAATGGGTGTACCCCCTGGCAAAAAAACAAAAAACAAAAAACAAAAAACGGTAGAGCATATGCCTAGCATGTTGTGAGGCCCTGAGTTAGAATGTCTTCACAATATACTCTATTCTAATATAGGCATAATACCTATTTAAAAAATCTGTGCAGGTAACTATAACGTTGTTGGTTTCCCACAGTACTCACTTAACCATAACCTTGCTGCTTTCACGGAACCCTGCCAGGTCATAACCTGTTTGTGAAATTCTTCTCAGTTCTCTAGTTTGAGAGTTCTGGTTTCTTCCTGCCTGAATTTATGACTAACAAACTATTCAGAGTAGAAAATGAAATATTTCAAGGGTTGCTTGTGAACATAATATAAATAATATTTTGGTCTCTAAGGATGGGCATTGTTAATGTGGGTGGGAAATCATAACTGTCTTATGAACAGGAAAAATTTCTAGACTCCCATTTATCAAATCCAGTTTACTACATGTAATATGAGTATAAACCCTTGGTTAGAAGAAATAGTATTTTCATGCACACTAACACATATGTATAAATATTTCTGTATGAATATTATTAATTCTGGCATGGAAAGTCTACACAATTGTGCAGCAAATGATCACCTGACATGCCTGCTCTCATGCTCTCAACAGAAAATATCTGTCCCTTTGTGGGCTTTGTGGTTATCATTTATTTATCAAAACAGAGTTGTGACTAAGAGTAATTGCTTTTAAATTAAACACATCGATTTTAGAGTCTCTGATCTTGTCATTTTATTTGTGTAGAAGGGTGCTAGCTGTTTATTTCTTTAAGCTTCAATTTTCCCCATAACATAGAGGATATGATAAAGAATAAACTTTTAAAAATACAAGGAATACACTTAACACTGCTCCTAGCACAAATGGTGCCCTAACAATGAAAGACATTATTAACAAATGAGCCCCTCTTGCCCCTGGAGTTTTTAAGTGTCAACAGTTAATGTGCTAATGTGAACATCTACCCATTTACACTATAAAAAAGTAGATTGTGTAATTGCCCTGAAGTGACTCGACTCTAAATTGCCTTTGGATCATCATAGGAATGAGTTATGTTCAATATATTTTTATTTTTTGATACAATGAAAATTTCTAGGATAGTCTCTGTCTCTAGCCCCTATGGGTGTATCTCATTTTGTGTTGTTAAAGAATGTAGATAGTGGTTCCAAGATATCTGTAAATACTATTATCAAATTGTAGTGATAATTTAAGGCAATGTATAGCTTATTTTAATCTTTTAATTGATTGGGACTACAATGCTAATTTTATGCACCAATTACAATGAAAAGTCCATTTCTAGCAGTCAAGTTTATATGTACTTTTAACTTGCCAGAATAATAATTTTTCTTAAAATTAGTAAGTCATTTTCTTGGACCATGAGGCAAACATGCTGAGTTGAAAAAAGAAGACTAAAAGTTAATGATTAGTCAAACACAACAAAGCTTGGTGGACATTTCTCAAATTTGTAATTAACGTGATACTTAACCTAATTCTCTCTAAAAAGTTGGAGCAGCACTCCCTTCCCCAAATGACAACCATAAACATATTCAGGGGTGAGTTGGTATATTCACAAGTCTGAGTTATAGGCTGCTTTTTTTCATATGTGTGACTATATAATACCAATATTCTGGTATAATAGAAATATTCTGAGATGTCTTGGGCCTCCTCTCTGCTGTTCTGCAACCAGGGATTTTGATCCTCTCTATTGTTCCCTGAGGACTCATCTTTACAGAGGTGACCAGTCCTGTCCACAGACAAGCTCCAACATCCATTCATAATTAAAACCCTTCATAAAGCAGATCATGGGATGATATATAAATTTATGTTTCTGGCTTTCTGCCAGGACTCAGAGGGGTGCAGAGGCCATCTTGGGTCATGAGATTTCCAGCTGCCTGAGACCCGATCTCATCAGTTATCCTGCCGCTGCCTGAGACTGGATTTCTTCAGCGTTCCTGCTGGTGAGGCTACCTGTTTCAGAGGTGGGTGGAGACGTAAGCACACTGATTCCTGCTGCTTTCTGCCGGGACTCAGAGGGGTACAGAGGCCATCTTGGGTCATGTGGTTTCCATCTGCCTTAGACCCAATCTCATCAGTGTTCCTGCTGGTGATCCT
>PVKC010049227.1:0-10778 GCA_004027635.1 Crocidura indochinensis | reverse complement strand
TGTAGTGAGTGCAAAGGGAAACAGTGACTAAGTAATGGATTTTAATATATATTACTGTTAGATATTTTATCTATTTTAGATATAGCTACCACTCAACATAGAGATCATATGTATAGTGTTTTTCAACATAACATGCATTATAATTACTAGGTTTTTTATAATACCTTCTGATCTCTACCAGAAGAATGAGACAAAATAAGGTAAGAATTGAAACACTGTTCCTGGCAAAAATTTAGCAGAAGTACAGATATATTGATATATATACACATAGATATATATTCAAATATATTAAGTTCATCTCAGAACCACTTCAAAATATATAAGTTTTGATACATACTAAGAGCTTAATACATATTAGTTTATCTCCATCCCCTTCTCTTTTTTGTGTCCTGTATTTTCTCAAAGCATACTACATTGTATACTCTAATTGTAAAACAATTTTATAGGTGATTGTTATAAATTTATGGTGAAGTATGGAAGACTTTCTACATTTATCTTTCATGAAAAATGCATTAATTGAAGGAGATATTTGTAGCTTGCAGCATCTATCCAATGAAATGGCATATGGGAACTGAACAAGGTTACCTTTGGCACCAGCAGGTTTATTTTGTACAATTCTGGGCCCTGGTTATCCCTTTTATCCTCTGGTCTAATGACCCTCAGTGGAGGTGATGACTTGGTTAGTCCTTTGTGTTTATGTCCGTTCCTCTCTAGCTCCAATGCCTCATTGATAATCCCAGGACAAGTTTTTTTCCATGACAAGGTGGCTCCCTCCAGAAGCAGCGCTTGTTGGGGGTCTGTCAATGCCTGGACATACAAAACAGGTCTCTCCTGAAGAAAAAACTTCTGCATGGACAAAAAAGAAAGAGAAAGTAAGAAATTCAATTCTTTAGGCCAGAGGAACCATGTCCCCATTTCACTGACCTGGTCAGAGACCAGCATAGCCAACAGAATCCATGAGAAAATTTCAAAGAAAAATTTAAGGTTTACATTTGGAGACTCCTTTACCTAATTGCATATTAGTTGCCCTAGTAGTTATTTTCCATTTTACTTTTACATTCAGGCTTTTATCACCGCATTTTAGTTGGTGACATCTGTTGATCAACATATTGATATTCAATTTTCTAATTAAATCTTATTTATTTCCATTCAGAATAAAATTAATTGCTCATATATACACCAATACTAGTAAGTCACACAGTCTAAAGGTGTCCATGACCAGGCCTCTTGTCTTTATACCTCTACTCCTATTTGTAAATACAAGCACTAATCTACATGTTTTCTAGCCCTGTACAGGTAGCTACAGGACTGAGGATATGGCATATGTGATAAAGCATACAATAAAGCATGTGGTAAAGTGCATACTCTGTGTTTAGTCCCCAGAACTAACTACCACTGCATGAAGGCCCCAGCTCCCCAAATCAATAGCAAATAAGATGGCTGGTAAGTAAACTTTCAATTATGCTCAATTCTCAATCTGAAAATAAGTTTAGGAAGAATTTTTGTCATTGTTTACTTTGGAGGGGCCCTGGTGTGCTCAAGGGTTTATACCTGATTCCGCATGCAGAAATTACTCCTGGTGGGCCTCAGGGAACCATATGTACTGCCAGGGATTGAACCTGGTTCAGATATATGCAAGGTAAATGCCTGTATTGTCTCTCCAACCATTGAGAAGAAATTTATAGTTTAGAAAGATAGTTATTGACATTTTGGATCACAGTATTATCTCTAGAGTATATTAAATGATTTTTATTTTCTCTGTTTTTAGAGTATTTGAACTTTTTACATTTAGTATAGAGCATTACACAAAATCAAGACAAGAAATTACTGGGTTGGTTGTTTGTTTTCAATTTTTATTGAACCACACCCAGAAGCTCTTGTGGATCATTCGTGCGAAAGATCAAATCTGGGTCTCTTACAAGCAAGCATGTGCTCCAGTGCATTGAGCTATTTTTCTGGCTCCAGGAAACTAGTAGAGAAAATATCTGGCCTTTTTATTTGTGTTTAAATGAATTAATACCAATATTTGAATCATTGGAGATTCCATGAACTCTTTTAATTTGTTTAGTTATGTGGAAATGGACAAATTTTGTGGAAGTTCTGTTGTTTTCTTTCAATCACTTCCCAAGTAATAATCTCACCCCTCTATTGTGAGCTCCTTGCCTAACTCATTCCCCTGCTTGGTGTGAATGAGACTTTTATGCTTTCAACACCCTTTCCTACAGTAATCTCTGTCTCAAACATACTGGTTTTCATTTCTTACTTAAAAAAAATAAGCTACAGGGGGATGGAGAGATAGCATGTAGGTAATGTGTTTGCCTTGCATGCAGAAGGATGGTGATTCGAATCCCGGCATCCCATATGATCCCCAAGCCTGCCAGGAGCAATTTATGAGCATAGAGCCAGGAGTAACCCCCTGAGAGTAGCCAGGTGTGACCCAAAAACCAAAAAAAAAAGCTACATATGGTAAAATTTTATGAAGTAAAATCGCAATCACAGATGCTAATAAACATGTGGCTCAGAGGAAACTAAACCAAGAGTCCTGCCTACTATCCCATGTTCTTGGTAAATCCTAAATCTCCAAATTTGTTTGTGCCCTTCAGTGCCACATGCAGCACAAAGAAAAGTATCATGTACTCGACCAGGAACTCCTCTCCAGCCCCAGCAGTCACTCACCTCTCACCTGCACTGACAGAAGAGGTAAGGTCCCTCTCTGAGTGTGCACACCTTTCTTCTCTCTGACTGGGAGTTGGTGCCCCAATGTTCAAGAGTCCTGAGTCCCAGGTTACTGAGTATTGAGTGACAGCTTCAGGGTCATAAAGATACAGTGACAGCAAAGGTATCCTGGCTTAGGGAACCAATCCTCTCCTTATGATTATGAATCTCAGTCAGAAGCTTTGGTGCAAGAGAGGAGACATGGGTGACTGAAGTAGGGGAGCATTGTAGTTGCTCTGGTGAGTTGAGGGGATTTGAACCCATTCTAGGTCCAGGGAGGTGGGCAAGCACAGCCCAATTCATCAGTGTCATCTGTCATCAGCTGGTAAATCTCTGCCCTGCTCCTCCCACCACTGGCTCACTCACTCCCACCTTCTCACTCTGCAGGACATAATCTCTGACTCTCAAAATAAAATGCCTCTCCAGACATTGCCTCCCTGCTCAACCTTGACATCCTTCACACCCAGAGTGCTGCTTTCTCATCTCTGCTTACTGAACAGATGAAAAGGAGCAGAGAATATAGGGCAGCTGAAGGGAAGAAAAAGGTGCAGAGATCTTCTGAAGGCAACTGGTAAGAAGCTGAGGAATTCTTGGGGCCCTCCAGAGCAGTTACAACAAGCTCCACATTAGCACTTTATAGTGGTCACCGCTCAATTCAAAAGGCACCTCCAAAAAGAGACTGTCCTAGACTCCTGTCAAAAGTAGCCCTAGCCATCGCCACATTCCCTCTACAATATCATCACTCTGTTCCTTGGCATCATTGTTCTTCATGTCATCTCATGTTCTTTGGTCATTATCTTTCTTATAACTTTTTTGTTTCCAATACCAGATTGGAATTTCCTGAAAGCAGGGACCCTATTGGGTATGTCATGGTAGTATATTTTCCATTTTTGGCAGAAGTTAGTTGTTCAATAAACATGTAGGGGGCTCCCAAGCAGTGCTCAGTAGACTCAGGGCCCATCCTGATGATATTAACCAACTTTGATGGCATCTTAATTCTAGGGCCTGAAGTTGTAGTAATGCTTGAACCCTGTGGTGCTGGAGTCATCTGGGACCACCCCAATAGTGTTTGGGGTCATGTGATCCTAGGTTTTTAACTGGGGTTGAGTGCAAACAACACATGCAGCACTGCCTCTAAGCTCATTAAGAGAATGAAAAAAAGGTCAAGAAAATGCCTGAACATTTAGTGAGAATTTTTATGCATAGACAATAAAAAGTCTTTTTTAAAATTGAATTTATGTTTGAGTTTTTAAACTGATGCTTGTAGAAAGAACAGCTGAGTCATGGTAGACCATGACTGAGATGATCATGAGTGAATTGAAACAAGTCCAAGTAACAAGTGAGCCTGGTGAGATAAGGATGCTGCAAACTGTCCTGGAGAAACTGAACCACTCTTATCTCTTATCTAGACATCAAGTGGCCAAGGCAGAAAGTTTAGGCTGCCTAAACTTTTGGTAATTTAAGAGCATCTTGTCTTTAGATATTTATATATCCTTAAGAACAACATTTTATATAATATAAACAACAGTTATATATAATATGATAAAATATAATGATAAACAAAACTTGTAATTTATAAATAAATTATAAATACTATAAATGATAAGTAATATATAATATTATAAAATGTAAATAATATATGTCTAAGGGGGGGTTGTAGGTTTTTTTTTTTTTTTTTGGAAAACAAATGGCAGTGCTCAGGGACCATGCCTGGTGGAACTCATATGAAGTGCTGGGGATCAAATCCAGGTCTGTTTTATGAAAAGCAAATGCCTGATTTGCTGTCCTATCTATCAGGCTGCAAATGTCTAGGTCTTTTAATACAGGCAACAAATAACAATTTACCAAAAGGCAAAATCAACAGGAAAAACTTACACCACCTGATGGGTCTGAGAACTGATTTGGATAAAAAAAATCTAATATCTCTAAGAGTCAGGAAAATGCTCTGAATCATCTGCCTAATCGGTCCCTACATATGCCTGATAAGTTTGACAGCATCTCTTCACTTAGTGTGGTCTATGAGAACTACCCAGGCACTGAATGATGGCTTGTGCCAAGTACTAAAAGTCCTCAGACCACTCACTTTAAACCTCTCTGAAGCAGTCTTGAAATTGGTGATGCCTTTCACACCAAAGGGCACCAGGAACACTATCAGCCGCATGGAGTTGAAGGCAGCTACGGCAGTGAACACCTAGAAGGGGAGAGGAAATGAAAAGTGAGGAGGTAGTGGAAGCAGAAACCCGTTTTTGCTCCCTAGGATCCAATGACCTCCATGCCTGAGCATCTGGCAGTCAAGTTTTTCTTTTGCTCAGATCTTGCTGGGATTTAGGGGAAATGAAAAGAATGGAAAAAACCCATCTTCAAGTCCCTTAATTGTCACTTAGCCACTTATTGTAATTTAGCCATTAGATTGTTATATAATTTTGGGTAGACTACCACCCCCTCTTATTTTTTCCTCAAACACACACAGACACAAACACACAGACACACACACACAAACATGCACACAGAATTTTCCCATTGCCATAGTGACAAAAGTCCTAAAGAAACAGCATCTGGGAAACAATGAAAAAAATCTTGTAAGTTTGGACTGCTGTTGCAGTTGAGGTCTTATATTTTCTTCTTTGTCTTGGACATTCTATTCCAATATAAAATTCCCCTTTACTTCAGGTCTAAGCCATGTTCCTTTCTCTGCACCCCACCACCTTATCTAAAAGCAAACTGCTCTGAAACCTCAAAATAGCAGATGGTTCCTTGGTAACTTGTGGGATCTTACAGTCTCAGCAATTTCTTCTATTAGTTTTATTGAAAAAAAAAATGTAGCAGGAATGCTTTGGCCTAATATTGAATGGTGCAAGTAAAAAGGGACACAAACCCCACAGAAAGCGTCTTTCTACAATCCCACCTTCATCCCCAATTTCAGAGAAGTTTTATCTGGTGCTTGCCTGGGCCAGATACAGATGACCACAGGTGAGCACAGTCTAGCGACCTATGATGTCAAATTCAATGCCACACATCCCTCACCTTCACCCTTGTTCTGTATGTTTCCTCAGTCTCTGAGAGCAGACCCTGTCTGAGTATGCTCAAAAACAAAAAATACAAGTAACAGGCCCGGAGAGATAGCACAGCGGTGTTTGCCTTGCAAGCAGCGGATCTAGGACCTAATGTGGTTGGTTCGAATCCCGGTGTTCCATATGGTCCCCCGTGTCTGCCAGGAGCTATTTCTGAGCATATAGCCAGGAGTAACCCCTGAGCACTGCCAGGTGTGCCCCCCCCCCAAAAAAAAACGAAAACAAAAACAAAAAAAAACATGGATTCCAAACCATAAAAAGAAACTGCTGTTTCTCAGGGCTGGGTAGAGCTATAAAACAAAACTAAGATGAAGCCACACCTTTATATTTAAAGTTCATTTCCAGTGCCCCATTTTAGGATCAAAGTTCTTAACTTAGAATTCTCAACACAAACATAGAATTATTTGAGATTTATCCATACATAGCACCTCTTATAACCAGTTTTCTCCCTTCATTCTTTAGCTGCTATCCCAGAATATTTGTTTCTCAACTGGGTTGAGAAAAAAAAAAAGGCTAAATACCCAAAAAGTCTGAAAAATTAAAATCAATGTTTATTACTCATTTTCAAAACCCACAGATCTTCAAGGGAACTGGAAACGAACACTGGAGAAAACCCCTTATCCATAAGGGAAAGAACCAACTACCCAAATACTTACAATTGGCATGGTGAGTTTCCATCGTAATAATGTGTGAACGAGGAACGTCAAGATTAAGGCCACTGTGGGTGCAATGTACAAGGTCATGGTGGTTATACTCTGGGCAAATCCACACTTCTCCAATAGCTTCCTTTCCTTCTTTCTAAGATCTGGGGGACAAACAAAGGCACTGAAATCACCCACAAGTTTGTTCTCCAAAGAGTACAAAACTATGTAGGTATCTAATAGATAGCCTGAAATGTGAGCCATTGGGTATCAGAGCAGAAAGGCAGATTTTCTGTACCTTTGATTATTTTTGCAAATGGTTTCTCCCAGGTGTACATTTTAATCATCTTAATGGAGGTGAGTATTTCACTGGTCATGCGGATGCGCTCATCAGTGACCTCAGATGCACAACTCTGTAGCTTCAGGACCTTCAAGGTCAGGAGTCCCTAGAGTTAGAGGCAATGAGAACTTCTTTTGACAAGAGTGAGAATTTAGCCTGGTTGAATCTGACAACTAGCACTTGACAAATAGTTTGGAGAGGAGGCTGAATTCTGCACTTCAACTGAGGTCTGGTCCTCACCTAAAATTTTACAATGAAACTATTCCATGCCCACCTGTCCTAAACTCTAACTTCTTAAATACATGTTTGGTAATGAAAGGCTTTAAAAATCTGCTTTAATATGTGATCCAAACTACAACCACTAAACTTTAAATTGTGCCTATCAAGATGGCAGGCTGAAGGGGAAAGAGAGCAGAGAGGAAACTTGGGAACACAATTAATTGCCTCATGTCTAATCTCTGTAGAAGCGCTAAGATGACAAACTCCCAGGCACACTGGTTTTCAATCTGAAAACTCTGGGGTCTTCTCAGAGTGGGGACTGGTACCTTCTTTCCCCTTCATCCTGCTGGAAACCCCAGAAGCCACACCCATATCCCCCGAAGCTGTTGCATATTAACAAAGGCCCAGACTCATGCTTACATGACTAATCTCTGAAAAGATGGCAAGCTAAGCTGCTAAAACTCACAGGTACACTAATTTTAGGGCTAAAACCTCTGGGGGGTCTTTCTTAAGGGGTGGGCTGACTTATCCCAGTTCGACAGATCCAGTAGTTCCTAGAACAAGTGGCCAAGAAATACCTCCAAATTGCATAATACTGAAAGCCCAGTAGGAGCACGACAAATGAGATGGGAAACTAGCATCAAAGAAAACTAAACTCAATAAGCAAAAATAATAATACAACATAATAATAACGTAACTACTCAACTGCAACAGACAGCTCAGTAAACCTTCAAACAATTATTTTAATTATCCTATTGTGAGATATAACAATTTTCACAAATTTTATTTTACTAAACTATTTTTGATAATTCAATTGCCTATTCTAATAAACAATAAAAAAATTATTTTGTGCCTGCCCAAAGAGGCAGGCTTCTGGTGTGTGTGAAGGGGGGTGGGACTGAGGACAATGATGAATGAAATGTCACACTAGTATGGTGGAATTATTGTTAGAACATTGAATATTCAAAACATCTGTATTAGGAAAAACTTTACAAATTATGGTGTTAAATACACTTTTTAAAGTTTTTTTTTTTAGTTATGAGAACAAAGATGCTAAGAAAAAGGACAAGGTAAAGTTACAGTGGAAGGATGATCACCCATAAACAGAATTCACATAACCCTTGCTGATATCTTACATTGAACTTTCAGCCAAAGAATATTAAGAAAAATAAAACAGAACCCATGTACAATTACTTTGCCCCTCAAGTCCCCAGATTGTAATACATATTTCTTAGCAGCACATCAAACATTCTAAAGTCATAAAACTTATGTAACTCCTTAAATTTTGAAGGCATAGTACTTTTTTACATTTCCATGCATATGCATATTAGTTTAAGTTAGCCTCAAAAGTGGGTGTTTCTTTTTAAGGATAAGAGTCAAAGGAACACAGTAAAAATGGCGTTAGAGTGGCAATACTTGTTTGCATCGGCCCACCAAAATATGGGGGTCATGGAAAGGAAAATTCTTGGCCTAAATACAAGGGGACCAAACTCCTGAAGTTTCCTGGCATAAGACCAGCTCTAGGCTCCAGGCACACTAGATTGCCCAATCCAAGTCGTTGTCTGTAGTGTCAACATACTTTTAGGTGTTAAATACACTTTTAATTAATAAAATAAAAATAAGAATATTTATCTTTATTCTGGGACAGAGATGGGTTTAGATGATTGTCTTATATGTAGCCAACCAATGAACAATCTCTTGCTTCATGTATGGTCCCTCCAACACTACTGGAAGAAGCCTTGAGCACAGAGCCTGAGTAAACCTTAAGCACTACTGGGAGTGTCACCAAAACAAAAAATTAAAAGTCTTTTTTTTAATTTATCATCATTTAATATTTTCTTTATATATTTATTCTATTGCCTATCTATCTGGATCACACAAAAATGAGTGAAAAGGGACGCCAGTGAACAGTGCCAGAAACATCACAGATTCATTTGGGGATAGATTCTGAATTAAGTTTTGGTCATTACCATATGCAGAAAACTCTTACTATTTTTGAAGTTCCCACATTTGTTATGTGACTTTAGATGGGACCACAATATACAGTTTAAGTCCTATAGCATGTGCCTCACACATCCTGGGAACCTTTCTCTCCTGGATCCAAAGCCAAACTGGGAATAATGGAACAGAAGTGATTCCTCTGCCACTGATAACCCTAATCTGCTAGCAAGTAGACAAGTCAGACAAGCTGTCCCATTTTTGGAAAGAATTGAGGCCACTAATTTATATATAATCCAAGAGACACATCTGGCTTTGCCTATTTCATTTCACCTGAAACTGGCAGCAATTTAGTTTTCCTCTACAACTGTGCCCAATCAAATAGCAATTTGGATATGGTTACATTACTGCTTTCTAGGTTGAGGAGAAGGAACAAAATCTCATTTAGAGGATATTAGCTATGGAGAGTCTATAGAGCAGAGAACTGAGGGGACCTTGGCAAATCATCAGGAGTCCTTGATGAGGAAGACAGGAACAGCCTGAGGTAGGCAAGAATGCTGCATCTAAACCACCATAAAAGTCAAATTCTCTGGGGCCGGGCGGTGGCGCTGGAGATAAGGTGCCTGCCCTAACCTAGGACAGACCGCGGTTCGATCCCCCGGTTCCCCATATGGTCCCCCGTGCCTGCTAGGAGCGACTTCTGAGCGAATAGCCAGGAGTAACCCCTGAGCGTCACCGGGTGTGGCCCAAAAACCAAAAAAAAAAAAAAAAAAAAAGTCAAATTCCCACTCATAGGTACTTCAGGCTCCAGAGCCCTGGTATTTTGGGGGAACATCCTATTTCAAAGATATTACCTCCAGTGGTAAAACCAGGAGATAGCAGAGAGTGGCAAGCAGTGCAGTGGGTCCCAGAAGAATGCAGGTGGTGATGGTGCTAGCAGTCAGAGTTGTGAAGGCAATCCAGATCATTGGACCATAATACACCCCTTCAAACAGGTAAGTCAAGTCATTGGTAAAGAAACTGATGACCTGTAAAACAGCAAGGCAGTGGGCACATGATTTTATCTTGGGGTACACAGAGATACCATAGATAGTCTCCCCACCTCCTTCAGGCAGACTTGTGTTGCAGGGTGGTGAGAGACACATTAGGTTCAAGACTCTCTCCTCTTACTAGCTGTAATACCCTGGCACATTACTTTGTCCCACTCAGCCTGAGCCTCTCCTCTTGTAGGACTACAATAACTAAGTATCTGTACACATGGATTGTGATCAGTAAAAGTTACATTGTGCTGTTTATTGCAATTGCAACTGATATCCATACTCCAGAAAGCTGGTTATGGTAATGTTATTCTGTTCTATTTTATTCTTCTCTAGGTTGCTGTTACTAATAGAATGTTTTAAACAGGACTTAGCTGACCTTTGAATGCATTTTTGTTTGCTTTTTAATATAGACTCTTCTACCCAGCCCCAATACATACCACCTAATTCAATGTTATATGAAAGCTAATGTTACAAATGAAAAAATATTGATAAATGACTTTTAGGATTCCCAAACTAAATTCCTTAAGAAGTGTCTTCCTGGGAGCCGGGAGGTGGCGCAGGAGGTAAGGTGCCTGCTGCCTTGCCTGCGCTAGCCTAGGACGGACCACGGTTCGATCCCCTGTTCCCATATGGTACCCCGTGCCTGCCAGGAGCGACTTCTGAGCGCATAGCCAGGAGTAACCCCTGAGCGTCACTGGGTGTGGCCCAAAAAACAAAACAAAACAACAACAAAAAAAGAAGTGTCTTCCTGGGGTCCGGAGAGATAGATAGCACAGCGGTGTTTGCCTTGCAAGCAGCTGGTCCAGGACCAAAG